>NLAW01001481.1:0-37119 GCA_002370915.1 Metschnikowia lochheadii | reverse complement strand
AACGAATATAAGAGTTTAGGCATAAATGTATTGAAAGAACATAACACTATGTTTCAAACCAGACTAACAAAATTAAGCAGACCAATATTTAAAAGAAGTCTCGTACTTACGACTTAAAAATTGTTGTTGAGGATCAAGGATTTGAAATAAATTAAACTGTTTATTTCAAGTCTTTATTATGTATTAAAAACAGTAATCTCCCGAACTATTGGGTTGTTTAATTTTGCTAGTGTGGTTTGGATTGTGTTGTCGCACTGGTTTGAATGGTTTCGAGAAACACTGTACATACATGTATACTACTTAGTGAGGTCGCATTTCCAGTATTACACGTGTACAGTGTTTTTCAAAATTATTCAAACCAGCCTCCAGATTTAATGTTTCAGAATATTGAATTCTAATGAAAGTTGGTATCTGAAACACTATGTCATTTGGTTTGAAACACTGTGTGAAGGGGTAAGAAACGTTTTGAATTATAATTTGGTTTATTTTCTGCTAGTTTTGGTTCCAAACATTTTGCCCCCTGGTTTGAATAGTTTTGAAAAATACTGTATAGCTAACCAGCACCATAATTCAAAACAAAAAACAAAAACAAAAACAAAAACAAAAACAAAAACAAAAAAAATAATACCAAAACCAAAATACGATCCATTTTTTCTAAAGCATATAAATGAATCCATTTATTTATTACACGTCATATTGTTTCTATATGACTTCATTAGCTCTACTATAGTGGTATCATAGTCATTATTTCAGTGCTCACTCACCATAGTGGCTAATTACCTGACCCTATGATTAACTGTATGAGTAATTATATGACTGTTTTTATGACTGTCTATGTAACTGTATGGCTGATTACCTGACCCTATGATTAATTGTATGAGTAATCATTATAAGTGGTTGTACAAGTGATAGACTGTGTGGCTAATTAATAGTATGAGTGACTGTGTGAGTGTATGAGTGCAGTCTTTTTGAGTACTATTCAAACCAGTGCGACAATATGTTTCAAACCAGACTAGCAAAATTAAGCAGGCCAATAATTAAAAAAAAGTCTCGTACTTACGACTTAACTCAAAAATTGTTAAGGATCAAGGAAAAGATTTGAAAGAAACTGTTTATGTGAAATCTATATTAAGTATAAAAAACAGTAATAGCTTATAGGGAGATGGAATGTGGATTTAAATATTTTGTTTTATTTTGAAGGGTATTTGCCTTATTTAAGGTTTAGCTTTTAATTTTTATATACTTTTAACTACAGACGACAAAGCTTCCAAAAGTCAGATAATCCTGTAAGGCTTATTGTGGCTAAATTTCTCATACCTCTCTCTGCAGCTCTGTGTAGATTAAAATGGCTTAAATCAGCTGTTGCAACCCTTTTGTTTTTAGGATTACCTTTATTAGCTTCAGCCCTAGATGAGTATAAATCGCTAATTGAATACCCATCTTTTAAGGTCACTTTTTTCTTATCGTTGTCGAAGTTTAATGCATCTTTACAAGGTACATTATTTTTGCCGAACTATTGGCTTGTTTAATTTTGCCGAACTATTGGCTTGTTTAATTTTGCTAGTGTGGTTTGAATTGTGTTGTCGCACTGGTTTAAATAGTTATGAAAAACACTGTACACATAACCCCCCAAACAAGGTAATCAGTTCAGTCCCTTTCCGTTTTGACCTCTTGATTGGTACTTCAAGACTCCCAAATCAAATGTAATATATACGAGGCAATCGTCCAGATTCAAGATGTAAGTCCAGATTCAAGACGTAAGTCCAGATTCAAGATGTAAGTCCAGATTCAAGATGTAAGTCCAGATTCAAGATGTAAGTGTTCAGAGTATTGAATTCTTCAATGGATGTCTTCAATGAATGAAAGTTGGGGTGAAAAGCATTAGGCCATTTGGTTTGAAAAAGTGTGTGCGAAGGGGTACGTAACTTTTTGAAACATTGGTTTAATTATTTTTGCTAGTGTGGTTTGAAACATTTTGTCACACTGGTTTGAACCATTCTATGATGCTGGTTTGAATAGTTTTGAAAAACACTGTATCTTCATTCATTTTTTTAGGCATTTATGGTTCAGGACTGCAGCTAAGCACCCAAGCACCCAAGCACCCAAGTATCCAAGAACCCAAGTATCCAAGAACCCAAGCATCCAAGCATCCAAGCACACAAAAATAACCATTCCTTCCCAACCATTTAGTCATTCCAAATTTGTCCAATGGTCATTCCAATAAGCAGCTGTAACCATATTAGTCACTCCACACTATAAACTATATTTGTATAACTTGTTTCCAGATAAGGTGTTTCCAGATTAGGTGTTTCCAGATAAGGTGTTTCCAGATAAGGTGTTTCCAGATAAGGTGTTTCCAGATAAGGTGTGTCCAGATAAGGTGTTTCCAGATTAGGTATATCCCCATTCATTTCTGTAGCCTCTTAGTCTCCATCCTGTATCCATACCCTAGTGTCTTTTCTGTGACACCTAGGCATATCACCATCACAGTCTCCATCTGTCCCCATGTCTTGGTATTCCTGTACCTTGGTATTCCTGTACCATTTCTATACCTTAGTGTTCCCTTAACACCTTAGTATTTCTGTATTAACATAGTTGTCAGTGATACCATATTATTCCTCTCTTAGTTTTTCCTTTAGTCGTTAGTTCTCTTTAACTTTTTTTTCTTGGTACTTCTTGGTACTTCCTCCACTCATGATTTGCGCCTTGGTATTTCCGCCTGGGTATGTCGGCCTGGGTATTTCTTCCTGAGTATTTCTGTAATACTAAGGTTTAGAATTCCTCTCTCTTAGTATTTCTCTCTGGGATTTCTTTTAGTATTTCCATCACTGGGTACTTCTGGTACCTTAAAATTCCTCTCTTATGGTATTTCTCTCTGAGTTCTCCTTTCTCCGTATTTCTTTCTCCGTATTTCTCTCCATATTTCTCTCTCCGTATTTCTCTTAGTTTCTGTCCCTAGTAATTCTGCACTTGGGCTTCTGTAACACCTTGGTATTTCCATACCTTATTCTCTGAAACACCACAGTCTTTCAATAAGGTATACCATGATGCTTGTATACCATAGCGTTCCTGTAACATGTTGGCATTTTCTGTACATTTTCTGTACCTGAGGATTTTCTCGAACATTTAGTCGATCCCTTGAATCAAGTAATACCTTGGCATTTCTGTACCTGACCAAATGCAGTAATCACTTCTTGGTATTGCATCCATGTCTTAGGATTTTCAACCTCGTATTTTTAACCTCGTATTTCCATCCACGTATTTCTATACCTTAGTGTATTCTGAAACGCAGTGGTATCTCTGTAGTACCTGTATATTGCTGTCTGCATTCCTTAGTTCCTGTATTCTTTGTATTTCCATACCTTAGTATTTCTGTAACACCTTGGTATTTCTGAAACACATTTGAACCACCTCAGTAATATAGTTGATCCTGTGATACTCGAGTATCTGTGTATCGTAGAACCTCTGTAATTGACCTTTTTTGTAGCCACACCTTAGTATTTCTGTAACCAAGTATTTCTTGTACTTGACATTTCTTTCACTTTGATCTCTTCAATAGTCCTGGTTCCCTGGTTCCTTGAATATCCTTTGAATCTTTGTCTTTGAGTCTTTGAATCTCTGTCTTTGAGTCTTTTAATCTCTGTCTTTGAGTCTTTGAATCTCTGTCTTTGAGTCTTTTAATCTCTGTCTTTGAGTCTTTTAATCTCTGTCTTTGAGTCTTTGAGTCTTTGAGTCTTTGAGTTGTAGAGTCTTTGAGTCTTTGAGTTGTAGAGTCTTTGACTCTTTGAGTTGTAGAGTCTTTGAGTCTTTGAGTTGTAGAGTCTTTGAGTCTTTGAGTTGTAGAGTCTTTGAGTTGTAGAGTCTCTGAATCTTTGAGTCTTTGAGTTTTTGAATCTTTAATGCATGGGGTATGTTTGATATTCTATGGTTTCTTCCAGTATCAAACCTGCTTCCAAATCTTCCACATTTTCATTGACCAAAACAATTCTCTTTTGAATCATTCCATTGAATTCCACTCCATTCAATCACTTTTTGAATTGAAATAATTTCCCTTTCGCTATTGTGACGACTTCTCCAGACTCTGAACTGAACTTTGGACTCCGTCGATTCTTATCGTGAACTTCTCTCATCACTCTTCCGTGAACTTCTCTCATCACTCTATTCGTCACTCTGAACAGAACTTTAATCGTCATTGAATTGACTCTAACTCGTGACTCGTGAATCGTGACCCGAGTCCATCACGTGACCATTGTCTCAGATCTTCGTCTCATCTCTATTGTTCAGGAAAAATCTTCAAACAATAGCCCAGAAAGTGTCGCACAATGGAATGAGTAGTCTCAAAACTGTAATTAGTCTCACAATAGTATGGCTCGTCTGGCCCACAATACTGGGTCTCGTTTGAGTCCAGCCTTCAGTTACCCGATTTGGAGTCATTCACGGGTACCTATTCCAGAAAACCCGAAGAAAGTAAAATTTTCCAATTCCAACCCAACACCAATTCCAATTCATTACCAATTTCAATCCGAGACCCCTTCCAATGTAAGATTTTCAAATCATAGATTTCCCGCCCAGATCTTCAACCCTTTAAATTTTCCTTCAGTTTGAGCGCGTCTTCTCCACCAAAAAAAAAAAATCCAGGTATGCCATCCGAAAAACCACAAAAAAAAAAAAAAAAAAATCACCCAGTTGTAAAACCCTGACCTTCTTTTGCTCCCAAGAATCGTCCTTTTTTTCCGTCTTTTATCTCGTGTATGCCTGGAATGGCCCATTGATTGTCATGATGGAGGACGTTTCTGCAGGAGCGGACGCGCGGCAACAGCCAGGCCAGGGATTTGCACCCAATCTTCCTATTCGGGCCAAAACATCAACACGCAGCTCGAAGGCCGTGGTTTGAAAACTCCGCAACAAACCCCCGTCCCTTTATAAACACTTCACCTTCATCTCTCTGCATCCCTAATCTTGTCCCTTTCTTTTGATTACCAGGCAGGTTCCTGTACAGAAAAGATTGTCCAATCCATGCCTTCGCTCGGGATCTCGTTTTCTCCTTCTCATAAAAAGACTTTTAAAAGTATCCTTTCCATTCTGTCCAGCTCCTTTTTCTGACCAACTGCCCGAACTGATCAACTGCCCAAACTGACCAGCTTTTCAACCTGACAAGCTTTTCAATCTGACCAAGACCTTCGATTCTGTCAAACCCCTTTGTTTGAATCTTTGGCCTTTGTTTGAATCTCTGGAGTATGATGAGAATCCGATCCGGTCTCCATGCCGGTCTCTTTTCGCTATGTCTCATCCAAGGCATCCTCTCCTCCATTGCATATGGCCATACTGAAACCGTCGAGTTGCTCGTGTTCGGAATCAGTACACTTATCATGGCTCTCCATGAAGCGTTTGTGTTTGCCATCCAGCTTCGGTTCGGCCTCCTGCCTCCCTCGTTCTTTGGCTTCCTGCCACACACTTTGCTTCTTCCGGTGTGTGCTGTCACATACACATTTTTTCTCGCATCAACGTTGGCCGTGATCGTGGCCACTACCACATTTTTCAAAACTTCCGAAGATAAACCCACGGTTTTTGCCCTTGGGTTCATCGACGGCGACTGCATGGCTGTGGTGCTCTCCTTGGCCTATCTCTCAATTTTCTTGATGGGCGTGTTGGTACCTTTTGAAATGTCGCCTATCCCATCCACCATTCCCGCCGATGAGCTTTATGCTCTGTATAGTGACAAGTCTGCATTGAGTGAGTCCAAGTTGTGCCCCAATTTCAATGCCCCTGGAGAACCTGCTTTTGCTGAAGGTGTTAATGGGTACTCGCTGCCAGACTTGACCCCTATGAGCATGCAGCATGAATTCAAGCCCAAATTGCTTGATGAGCTCGAGGAGTACCACTCCCCAAAAAAGAAGCGCGTGTCCAGTTGCCGTGGTTTCGTCCATAACCCAAGCCCTCCGGTTTCTTTTCCTGCAACAACCCATGATTATATGCACAGATCCTTGGATACGCTTGAGATCTTCAAGCCGGTGTACTATATCAGACCGGAAAGATCCCTCAAATACAAAGACTCCGAGAAGACTCTTGCGGAGTACGACGTTTCTGAAGAAATGTCCGTTGATCTTTTGGTCCGTGCTTCAATGGCCTGTGACGACTTGTATGATGAAAACATCGACAACTGGATGAACACCAAGCCTGACACTTCCCATTATTCAAAGAACTTGGCATCGTCCACTTCCGATTTGCTGAATTCAAAGGAAACCCTCTTTCACCTGGCAGGTGCTTTGAAAATCAAAAAGCTCAGAAGCAAGAAATCCCTCACCAACCCCAAAACAGAAAGCCTTCCCACGCTTCAAGAAACAACCTCCAATAATGCCGAGTCGCCCGAACGTCTTCCTCAAATTGGCAATGGAGGCATAATCTCCGCTGACGAGCCTGACTCAAGTGCAGTTAATCTGGTTGCTTTGGCTGAAGACCTTCAAACAGCTGCACCAGTGACGAAAAACATTGAACTGGCATTTTCTTCTCCAAGCCGCGAAATCACCCCAACCGACTCCAATGACTCCCAGGCTCACTCCAATAACCATCACCGGAAATCGGACTCTTGGTCGCTGTCAATATTCCATTCGCCGGGAAAGATCAACTTCAATGTGTTCCAGTCTTCCAATGGTCTTAAAGAAATGTGTTCCTTATCGCCCAAGAAGCCCACTATGGGCTCCTCCAGTGCCATACCGTCTCCAGAAAAACCTGCTTCTCCTCTTTTAGAGTCAGAGAGCCAGATCTTGGAACCTGCAGAAGAACACGTTTCTCAGTCGCCAGAGTCACCAAAAGCTCAAGCTGTTCAATCTCCAACTCAAGCTGTTCAATCTCCAATTCAAGCTGTTCAATCTCCAAACCATATTTTGCACTCTCTGCAAGCTCTGATCTCTCAAGCACAGATTCAATCTCCAACCCATGTCTTGCAAGCGTCACCCGAATTCACCGAAACTCAAAATAAAGCCAGCAGTGCTGAGATTCCAAAAGGATGCGATTCGCCATGTTCTTTTAATTCTGATTTCGAAGATATTGAGGATATCACTTGTGCAGTTCCAAACTGGAAGATTCCCTCAGAGCCCAATAGCAGCATCCGCAATGTCTCCCTAGACTATTGGGAAGCCAACAAAGATAATTGGATCTCAGGACCTCATCAAGCCCGCCCGCTTGTTTATACGTCATCCACGATTGACGCATGCTGTGAGCCGGGCTTTCAAAGAGCATCGGCAAGTTCCGACTCGTTCCACAACCCCCTCAATAATGATAACCTCGAAATCAAGAACGACACGATCTATGACGAAAAGCTGACCCGCAGCATCAGTGCTCCGTCACTTCACACATACCGTGATCTCCAGGACGTGCAGTCCAAGAGGTCTACCTTCAGCACGTTGGAGCACACGCTTTATATGCCAAGTACGCCTCCTGCAGCCGAAGCACCCCGGATGAACCAAACCTTGGCTTATCATGCTTCTCAGCGCAGCTTAGGGAAGAACCAATATCCCTATCAGTCGCAGGCCAACTTCTCCAAGAGCGAATCTGCTTCACAAGAAACATCCCCAATAAGAAAGATGATTGGAAAGCTCCGAATGAGCGGCGAATCGTCTTTCAATATGCATAAACATTCCAACTCTTTAGCCACCTCAATGATTTCTTCCACTTCCGGCTTGTCTTCCAAGTCCGGGTCGCCCAAAAAGGTCATAAAGAGTCTCTTTACCAGATCACTGTTTGACCAAGGGAAGAGACTTTCTTTTTCCCAAGCGACGAGTTCTCCAACCACATCTTCCCAAGCACCAGCCCGCCATAACAAAGCCTCGATGTTTGAAAACAACGTCAGTAACTTCAACTTCGGAGCCAAAACAGAAAAACACGCTTTGGACAAGTTTTGGGAGTTTGAGGCCACTGATCTGGACAAGTCCAGGGTCAGTAGTATGCCGAGTGCCATTATTGGTGAATATGACAAGGAAAAATGGAGAACGTTGAAAGCATTGGAGATGGAAGACTGAATGTAATCAAACCCCCTATGATACCCAATTAACTATATTAATGAATGTTTTAAACGACACAAATTCTGCTCTAGAAGATCTTTTGGTTCCCGCTTATAACAAAAGATTTAGAGGACCCTGTAATTTAAATGACCCCTTTAAATGACCCTCCTAAATGACCCTTCTAAATGACCCTTTTAAATAGCCCCTTCAAAGTACTCCTTCAAAGGACCCCTAAACCTGTACACGGACTCCACAAGAAACTTGTATCATATGTTCGTCTCTCCACACAAAAGACATGAAACACAAAAATTCATTGATGGCAATTGTCTAGACCTTCAAAGCTTTATTGAAATCAAGAGTATCAAAAAATCTGAATTGTATGTGAGCTACGCGGCAGAGATACCCTCCTTATATACCCTCGATATGTTGCAAAAACGTGCATATGCAGCTGCACCATATGAAACACAGATGTACACAAAAAGAAAATTAGTTCCCAAAGCGGATACGTTGTACCCCGCTTTTTGCCACCATGAAGTATATAAATAGTGGTGTTCCCTCCCCCCCCCCCTNAGTATATAAATAGTGGTGTTCCCCCCCCCCCCCCCTTGAAATCTTACTACCGCATAATCTTCTTCCATCACCACTTGAGTTTATATTCGCATTATCCTGTCAAAATTACCCCAAACCAAATTGTACTATAAAAGTGAAGCACCCCCCAAAAATCAGAAAGCACATTATTCCTAGAAATAATACTATGCATTTTCTCCTTGAATTCTAAGGATTGCTCCAGACAAAATAGTAACTTCAAATATTAGGGGCCTGAAAAAAGTGCTGCAAATTACACCCATTTTCACTCACTGGGCTGGAAGTGAAGTCGCACCGGAGGCACGGGTGTGTGTTATCTCATCAGACAAACATCGACTTTGGAAAAAAAAAAAATAGACCTTCATTGGTATTGACAAAAATGGACGAAGACGATCTCTTTGGAGTGTTTTCCGAAGCCCCAGCTTCTGTGCCTCGTACGGATGCCCGTACAGGTGTCAAACGATCATTAGCGGATGAAACAAACGCTTCTTCTCAGCAAGATGACCGCACAGGCGTCAAGAAAGCAAAAGCTCAACAGAACGGACTGAAGAAGGACGACAAGAGAAATCTAGAAGAGGAGAAACAAGAAGAAAAGAAAAAAGAAGAAAAGAAAAAAGAGGCTGTGGTTAAGGATGCCATTGAAATCGAGGCATCGCGAGATGTTGCTGCCTCTGCAGGGCTTCTTGCAACCACAGATGCTAACAAAGATGGTGAAATCAAAATTAAACATCAGGTCAGACACGAGGTGGCAGTTCCTGCAGACTATCCATATGTGCCCATTACAGAACATAAGAGAGTCAACGAGGCCCGGACGTATCCCTTTGTGTTGGATCCCTTTCAAGACACGGCCATCTCATGTATCGACAGAAACGAGTCTGTTTTGGTTTCAGCTCATACATCCGCAGGAAAAACGGTGGTGGCCGAATATGCCATTGCTCAATCACTCAGGGAAAAGCAGCGTGTGATTTACACTTCCCCCATCAAGGCGTTGAGTAACCAGAAATACAGAGAGTTATTGGCCGAGTTTGGCGATGTGGGTTTGATGACAGGAGATGTGACCATTAACCCTGATGCAGGCTGTCTTGTGATGACCACAGAAATTTTAAGAAGCATGCTTTATAGAGGGTCCGAGGTGATGAGAGAAGTGGCATGGGTGATTTTCGACGAGGTGCATTACATGAGAGACAAGTCGAGAGGTGTTGTGTGGGAAGAGACTATCATCTTATTACCAGATAAGGTGCATCATGTCTTTTTGTCAGCCACAATTCCAAATGCCATGGAGTTTGCCGAGTGGATTGTCAATACCCATAACCAGCCGTGCCATGTTGTCTACACCGACTTCAGACCCACTCCGTTGCAGCACTACCTTTTCCCCGCCGCCGGAGATGGTATTCACTTGGTTGTGGATGAAAAAGGAAACTTCCGTGAGGAGAACTTCCAAAAGGCCATGTCGTCAATCAGTGACAATATCGGTGACGACCCTTCTGCCGTCGACACTAAAGGAGGAAAGAAAAAGGGCGAGACCTACAAAGGAGGCACCAAGGAGGGCCCTTCGGATATCTACAAGATCGTCAAGATGATTTACATGAAGAGATATAACCCAGTGATTGTGTTTTCGTTTTCCAAGCGAGACTGTGAGTCGTTGGCATTGAAAATGAGTAAGCTCGACTTTAACAACGACGAGGAGAGAAGTGCATTGACAAAGATCTTTGACAATGCCATCAGTTTATTGCCTGATGCCGACAAGGAGTTGCCACAGATTAAGAACATTTTGCCATTGTTGAAGAGAGGAATCGGAATCCACCACTCGGGATTGTTACCAATTTTAAAGGAGATCATCGAGATCTTATTCCAGGAAGGGTTTTTGAAGGTGTTGTTTGCCACGGAAACGTTTTCCATTGGTCTTAATATGCCCGCCAAAACGGTTGTTTTCACGTCGGTGCGGAAATGGGACGGTACTGGGTTCCGGTGGGTCTCTGGAGGTGAGTACATTCAAATGTCCGGAAGAGCCGGACGGAGAGGACTTGATGACCGAGGAATTGTGATCATGATGATTGACGAAAAGATGGAGCCGCAGGTGGCCAAGGGCATGGTCAAGGGTCAAGCCGATCGGTTGGACTCTGCGTTCCACTTGGGATACAATATGATCCTTAACTTGATGCGGGTGGAGGGAATCTCGCCCGAGTTCATGTTGCAGCACTCGTTCTACCAGTTCCAGAATGCATCGTCGGTGCCTCTTCTCGAGAAAGAGTTGGCCGTGCTCCAAGACAAGTACGACGACTTCCAGGTCGACGACGAGTACATGATCAAGGAGTACTACGAGATCAAGCAGCAGGTGTCGCAGTACAAGGAAGACGTGAGAAAGGTGATTACGCATCCCGGACACATTCTTCCTTTCCTCCAACCAGGAAGAGTGATTGAGGTTCAGATTGGCGACGATTACTATGGATGGGGAATGGTGGCTACGTTCAACAAGAGAACGTCCAAAAGAAGCCGCGAGATCTACTCCGATCACGAATCGTACATTGTGACTGTTTTTGTGTGCACGATGTTCATCGACTCGCCCGTTAATCTCATCAAGTCATTGAACCCTGTGTTTCCCGAAGGAATCCGGCCATCCAAGGACGGTGAAAAGAGCAGAGCGGAATATATCCCCATCACGCTCAACCTGATCCGGCTGATTTCTAGTGTTCGCTTGAAGATGCCTGAAGAGCACAAGACATCGACGGCCAAGCGCAACTTGGTCAGAACGCTCAAGGACTTGCCCAAGAAGTTGCCAGATGGAATCCCATTGATGAACCCCATGGAAAGCATGAAGATCAACGACCCCGACTTCAAGACGCTCATGAGGAAAATCGACGTGTTGGAAAGCAAGTTGGCGTCCAACGTGTTGAATGGCCTGGACCGTCTCTCACCCCTCTACGAGAAGTATAAGGAAAAGATGGACTGTGCCAAGGAAATGATAGGAATCAAGGACAAGATCCGCCAGGCGCAATCGGTATTGCAATTGGACGATTTGAAGCACCGCAAACGGGTGTTGCGCAAGTTGGCCTTCACCACCCAGGACGATATCATCGAGTTGAAGGGCCGAGTGGCCTGCGAGATCTCCACTGGAGATGAGTTGTTGTTGACCGAGTTGATCTTCAATGGTAACTTCAACGACTTAACGGCGGAGCAGTGTGCAGCGCTCTTGTCGTGCTTCGTGTTCCAAGAACGGGCAAAGGAAGTGCCCCGGCTACGGGACGAATTGGGGGAGCCCTTGAAGGAAATGCAAAACATGGCCAGCAAGCTCGCCAAAACCTACAATGAGTGCAACATTGAGGTTGTGGAAAAGGAATACGTAGAATCATTCCAGCATGAGCTCATGGAGGTCACGTACGCCTGGTGCAAGGGTGCAACCTTCACCCAGATCTGCAAGATGACGGATGTTTACGAGGGTTCGTTGATCCGTATGTTCAAACGGTTGGAGGAGATGATCAAGCAGATGGTGGCTGCAGCCAAGACCATTGGGAACTTGGAGTTGCAGCAGAAGATGACCAAGGCTGCCGAGTTGGTGCATAGGGATATTGTGTCTGCAGGTTCCTTATACCTTTAGTCAGACAAAAAAAAAGAAGTAACAGGAATAATAAGTGGAGTAAAAGATTAGGTACAAAGAGCAAATTCTAAATGAAGAAGTAAAAGCTAAATCAAGAAATGAAAGTAAAATGTAAGATGTAAGTTTCAAGATAATTAGTTGTGTACTTATATGCAGGTGCTTATATGCAGGTGCGTGATCAAAGGCGCGGTTGCCCCATATCACAAGTATATAAAGCACGCCCATCCCCAGATTAGTTCGGAACGAAGAACAAAAAACAAAGGATAGAGGTAAAAAAACATCAATGCCCTCGGAACTCCTCTATGTCAAGCACAAGGTTTATGTGCATCCCACGTCCTCCAAAAAAGACAATGTGGCCGGCTTTCTCTCGCTCAGTCGACCAACAACGGCAACAACCAATAAGGATATTCTCTTGAGCTTTTGTCCCGAAGCCTTACTCTCCAAAGAAGAATTCAGCATATATGAAAAGGCAGATCTCAACGATGACCTTGTCAATGAATTGCTGGCCCTCCTGCTCTCCGGAACCCCAGCGCACGTGACCCGAAAACCAGCTCTGGCTCTGGCTCTGTCTGGCAAACAGATAAATCTGGGCAAGAAACCCCCCGTGGTGCAGACACCGCTGCTGCTGCTTCTGGCCGAGTCCTTCTCCGTGCCATTGTCTGCAGTATACCTGATCCAGTTCCGTACACCTTCCTTGGGGTGGTGGTACGGGTCCATCATCATCCACACCAAGAGTGGAGAGAAGTTACCCGTTTTGTTCTTTCATGATGACGAAGCACCTTCCACGCTCATGCACCAGAAACTCAATAACCAGCGGTTTGACCCGTTCGACTCCGATGGCGCCATGTACTGGGGAGGCACGGATTTCTTGGCCAGCATCCTGTCGCTCATCAACTTCCAGAAATCCACCATCGAGCCCTCGGTGTATTTGGTGGACCCTTCGCCTGCAGACTTGAAGAACTTCTCTCCCATGAAGTTGGATGCTGGAAAAAACACCGCCAAGACAGCAGAACCGTTCAAGTTGCCTGAGGTGCCCGATCTCCCGAAATTGCTTGCCACGGCCAAGTGGAAAATCCTTGAAACTGTGGCCACTTTTGGCTCCAAAACAAAGCACCAGGTGCGCGAGATTGTTGATGATCATATTCCACCATCGGTGGTCAATACCATTCTCCAGAAGAAGGAAGTCCAGAAAATCAGCGACGACTTCGATAGTGCCCGCGTGTATTTGGCCAAGTGGGCAATTCAGGTCAAGGAGGAGGCCGAGGCATCCCAGAGAAAGTTCATGTTGCAGGATGATGTGTATGCACGCATCAATAAGGAACTTGGTGATGATCAGCAATTGTTAACTCCAGCCGAGGTCAGCAATGCATCCAGACGGAGACCCATTTCGCTAGTGGAATGGAGAGGCTTTTTCGACACAAAGGGATGTTTGACCTTGACAATCGACGAGGTCAAAGATCGGGTTTTCCATGGAGGCTTAGAGGAAAATGTTCGTCCTGAAGCCTGGCCGTTTTTGTTGGGGATTTTTCCCTGGGATTCTTCAGCAGAGGATCAAGTGCTTCTTAAACTGAACCTTGAAACCAGCTATCATGACTTCAAACGCAGGTGGGTACAGGATGATGCCAAGCAAAACACAGGGTTCTGGAAGGACCAGAAGGTTCGGATCGAGAAGGATATTCACAGAAATGACCGTCAATTGGAGATCTTCAAGAACGAAACAGGCTCTGAGCAACAAGGAGAACAACAGGGCGAAGCACAAAATGAAACCGGTGCTGAAAATGAGAGGGAGGCTTCGCCAGTGGAAGATGACCAAGAGGGCTGGAACTTGGCGGTCATTAGAAACAAGCACCTCGCCAGCATGAGGGAAATTCTTCTCACGTATAACGAGTACAACTGGAATCTTGGGTATGTACAGGGCATGACGGATCTCTTATCGCCAATCTATGTTGTTTTCCAGGACGAGGTTTTATCGTTCTGGGGATTTGCCGGGTTCATGGATAGAATGGAGCGCAACTTCGTGCGGGACCAAAGTGGTATGAAGAAACAGATGCTTGTGTTGAATGAATTAGTTCAATTCATGCTCCCCGACTTGTTTAAGCACTTGGCCAAATGCGAGTCCACCGACCTCTTCTTTTTCTTCCGCATGTTGTTGGTGTGGTATAAACGGGAGTTCGAGTGGGAAGAGGTCAACACGTTGTGGGAGGTGCTCTGGACCGACTTCTATTCCAGCCAGTATCATTTGTTCATTGCGCTTGCAGTTCTCAGTGATAACGAGAGGATCATGAGGCAAAACTTGACGCGGTTCGATGAGGTGTTGAAGTTCATGAACGATTTGCTGGGCAACATGAAACTCCACGACTTGCTCATCCGGGCCGAGCTCCTTTTCTTGAGGTTCCGGAGGATGATAGATTTGATTGATCGCGAGAATATGGACCCGAAACGGGAAAAAGTGCAAATCAACCCAGACTTAAGGCAATTGCTCTCGCGGAACTTGGTCATTCAAAAGGAATCCGAGCGTACCGAGGACTCAAGCTGGGGCTGACCAAACATGACTCTGATAGATCGTCCACAGCCATATTTTTATAGTCAAAACCATGCTGTAACCATAGCCATAACCGTAGCCAAAAGCAAACCTGAAAATATAATCATGACAAGCCCAAAACCGTAGTTATGATAAGTCCAAAACTGTAGTTATGACAAAGGTAAAGCCATAATCATGACCCAAAAAAACAAAGAAAAACAAAGAAAAACAAAAAAAATAAATCTCAGCACCCCAACTTCTCTATCACATTCCTTCTGGAGTTGCAGCCGAGAGGCATTTCTTATTGTGGTGATACATGCAGTCCCGCGATGGTCACGCCCCAGTTGGGACAATACAATGCCTCTTGACACACGCAGTGCCAATGCGTGCAGGACCCTAATAAAAAACACACAAGCACGAGACAATAGGGTCCCTGAACCCATTCGCCCTTGCTTGTTCAGAGCATTTTTTCTGTGGAGAAACTTCTCAATTCACAATGGACAAGCGATTAAAATCCCCGCAGCCGGTGTACCATGCCATCAATGACGAGTATGAGGAGTATGAGGAAGAAGAATGGCACATTTCAGACTGCACCAAGAGATGGTTGGTGTTTTCAGGTATGCTCCTGAGCTTAGTGATCCTATACTTCTTTTGTTTTGCCTTGCCTCTGTTGTTTATTCCGCATGCGCAGGCCCTCCATCCCATTGTTAAGGTCAAGGACTTGCCTGTTCTGTTGAGGCCACTTTCCGAGGGGACCAAGGCCTGGGAGGGCTTTTTCAATGGCAAGAAAGTAAGCAATGAAGAAGATGAGGAGGAAAATTGGGATCAAAACGAAGATGGAAATGAAATGAATGGGGATCAAAACGGAGATGGAAACGAAACAGATGGAAATGAAATTAATGGAGGGCACCTAATGACTAAGGAACGGCTTGTTTTGGTAGGAGATATCCATGGCCAATATAAGGAGTTCCGTAAACTCATGAGGAAAGTCCAGTTCAACCCGGAAAAAGACCATTTGGTGGTGCTTGGAGACTTCATGTCCAAAGGCCCCAAATCATTGGAGGTCATTGACAAGCTCATTGAGTTAAATGCCCTGTGTGTTTTGGGAAACCACGAATCATATGCGTTGGCCAACTATGCCCAATTCCACAACCTAAAACCCGCCGGTTACTCCAACAGTAACAGAAGTGAAAATGGTGACAGTGAAAATGGTGGTGACAGTGATAATGGTGGTGACGATGAAGGTGACTCCAAAAAAGATATCCAATCAGATACCACTATTTTTGCAACCGGATTCAACGTGGACCCCGAATATATGCTTGCCAAAAAACTCGAGCCGCGGCACATTAAATACATCAACTCGTGCTCGGTGATGATGAAACTTGGGCGGGTTCCCCTCCACCTGAAACAAAACAACGGCAACAAGGGATATGCTGCGGGCGTTGCAGTGCATGCGGGTCTCCGGTGGGATGTTTCAGATCTCGAGGTGCAGGATCCCCGGGACTGTCTAGAGATGCGGTCATACATTGGTCCTTACTATAACGAGACCACCGACAACCCAAAACAGAAACAGGCGGTTTCATGGTCCAAGATCTACAACCAGAAACAAAAGGCGCATGAGGCTGCTCAGCAGTATGTGGTGTACTATGGGCATGATGCGCGGCGCGGCCTCAACTTGAAACGGTGGGCTAAGGGCTTGGATACGGGCTGCGTGCGGGGCGACATGCTTACTGCAATGGTGGTGTGGAGGGAACGCACCAAGGGGGGGAAAGACCTATATAAGGAGGTTCCCGTCAGTGTGCGGTGCTAACAAAAAAGGAACCACAGGTTCTGATTGTTCCAATGGTTCCGATAGGAACCTGAGAGGAACCTGAGAGGAACCTGAGAGGAACCTGAGAGGAACCTGAGAGGAACCTGAGAGGAACCTGAGAGGAACCTGAGAGGAACCTGAGAGGAACCTGAGAGGAACCTGAGAGGAACCTGAGAGGAACCTGAGAGGAACCTGAGAGGAACCTGAGAGGAACCTGAGAGGAACCTGAGAGGAACCTGAGAGGAACCTGAGAGGAACCTGAGAGGAACCTGAGAGGAACCTGAGAGGAACCTGAGAGGAACCTGAGAGGAACCTGAGAGGAACCTGAGAGGAACCTGAGAGGAACCTGAGAGGAACCTGAGAGGAACCTGAGAGGAACCTGAGAGGAACCTGAGAGGAACCTGAGAGGAACCTGAGAGGAACCTGAGAGGAACCTGAGAGGAACCTGAGAGGAACCTGAGAGGAACCTGAGAGGAACCTGAGAGGAACCTGAGAGGAACCTGAGAGGAACCTGAGAGGAACCTGAGAGGAACCTGAGAGGAACCTGAGAGGAACCTGAGAGGAACCTGAGAGGAACCTGAGAGGAACCTGAGAGGAACCCGATAGGAACCTGAGAGGAACCTGAGAGGAACCTGAGAGGAACCTGAGAGGAACCTGAGAGGAACCTGAGAGGAACCTGAGAGGAACCTGAGAGGAACCTGAGGAACAGAAACTGTTAGGGGTTGGAAATAATCAATCAATAATCAATAATCAATTAATCAGGAACATTAATGAACGTATCGATTCATCTACAAACAATAGCTGGGAATTGGGTCAGGACTGGAATCAGTTATCAGGTAATCAGAACACCAAGGAACTTGAATTGCATTAGTTAATCAAATGGAGCTGATCAAATGGAGTTGATCAAATGGAAGTTTATCAATTGGGAACCGTCAGAATAAGAATCAGAACCATACTTATTACCGGAACTAGAACCAGAACCAGCCTTGTCACCAGAGTTAGAAGAACCAGAACCAGAGTTAGAAGAACCAGAACCAGAGTTAGAAGAACCAGAACCAGAGTTACCAGAACCAGAACCAGAACCAGATGGTCAGAACCAGTCACCACTTAATGAGTTTATCAATTAGGTACAGAATCAGTTATTCAGTTATTCAGTTATTCAGTTATTCAGGGAATCAGGAATCAGGAATCAGAGAAAGAGTACTAAGAAAAAGCCACCAGCTAATCAGTTGAGGAATAAGAGCAGAATCAATCATTCAATTGGGAAGTGTTTATCAGGATCACTTAATCAGGATCAGTTATTTGGGAAACCAGAAAATCACCAAATTGGATAACCAGTTATTATGCTGAGAACTGTTGCAAACTGTTAATCAGTTAACATTGACTTGGAATATTCGATGGGTTTCATAGAAGGATTTATACTAACACTTTAGGAAGAATGGTCTATGAATACCGTACCGTGGTAGGAAACTGTGGGCTGGAAGTCTCATCATAAGGGATACTTGAGTTATGGAACTTCAGATAATCTTTTCACAGAAGGTAATGATCCACAGAAAATAATCAATTCACAAAAGACAATAGGTACTGATAAAGTTGCTGGTCAACAATAGTGGATCCAAAACTTGCCACCACACCTAAATTGTCGCTATACCGAATGATACCAAAACGTTTCCTGAACTGCGTTCAACTGTTCCTGAATATTACTGAATGTACTGAATGTACTGATTGTTCTGGATCGTTGGACAGATAGAAGGCACCAGGTGATGTTAATAAATTTTAACTAGCCTTTGGAAAGGGGAAAGGGGAAAGGGGGAAATGTGGAAAGTGCGGGATTTAAATGGCTGCAAATCCAGAGGGCGTATGCGCGTGAACATATATAAAGCCTCCTCCCACCATCTTCGCTCCACTTTTTGATCCCCTCTTAATCCGAACTCTTTTTCTATTTATGGTTGAACATGTGAAGAAATCCTGTGATTGATCAGAGTTATCACTGATCATGTGACCATTATTACCACTCATTGACCTATGATTATGATTACTATTGATTCAACTGATCCTTGATAATGATTACTATGGATTTAGTTGATCATTGGTTATGAAATTATGGTCTATCATTGCCATAAATTATGATTCTCAATGACGGTTGTTGATGATTGATGATTGATGATTGATGATTGATGATTGATGATTGATGATTGATGATTGATGATTGATGATTGATGATTGATGATTGATGAGACCTTACTTTTGGTTACTTATTTCTGTTGAAGATAGTTTTGATTGGTTGGTTTGTTCATGGTTGATTATAAGACTATATTGGGTTCATGACTGCAAATTGCGCATGGTATTCCTCCCTGCAATGGTGTTTAAAGCACTGACCCAACCACCATACAAAACACCATACAAAACACCATACAAAAGTACCGGGAGAAAGTGGGACACTGGATATAAAGTTATGAAATTTCGTTTTTGAGATTGGACCTATTTTATCTCCTGGGCATTTACTTGGCCAGGAAATTGAGATGGAAGAGCGACATTCCAAAGTACCAAGAAACGGGCACTACCAAGAACAGACTCTATCAAGAACACTCTATCAAGAACACTCTATCAAGAGCAGGCTCTATTAAGAGACAGGACATAAAATGGAACCACCTCCATGAAAAACAAGCTTGTCAAATGATTCAATTACTGTCATTTCCGTCCCTATCTTTTTGTCAATGCCACCCATCTGTCTACTGCTACTACCCATTATCCAAAATTGTCTATCATCCAATAGTCAAACCATCAACATATGTCTAAAACTGGATCCTGAACACCTACCTAAAACAAGTGGAACAAGTGAAACATTCAAAATTTTCATAGACCAAAAGGTTAAAAGGTTGTTCAAAGCTTGTCAAAAGATAAAAGCTTGTCAAAAGATTGTTCAACAAAAAGATAATTAAATGCTGGAGGTCATGTTTTCGAAAGGACAATTGTGCCTTATTCTAATGATGATAGTGAATACGTCAGGATCTGAAGAATACTATGCGTTATACCCTGGAGAATGAAATTGTTTACTGTGACAAATGAGTGTTTCTGTAAGTTCTTGACTGAACAACAAAAACTTATTAAAATGTTGGTCAATCAGAAAACTTATAAAAGTTGTTCAATCAGTGGTTGGTGGTATGGTGGTATGGTGGTACTGAATATACACATGCCTTGCGCGTCCCCAGCACGCCTGCATATAGTGTACTTTTTTCCCTCGTCGCCACACCCGAACATCACCACAAACATCCAAACATTCAAAAACACCACAACATCCAAAAACACCACAACATCCAAAAACACCACAACATCCAATGTCTCAAGTGATCCTGGCTAATCCCCACGCCACCCACAACATCTTCCAGGATGATGGCGGCGACCCCCTTGTTTTCTACATTGATCCCGATGAGCCGCTCAAGGAATCGCTAGAAAAAAAAATCATCTCCTTTGGAGGTACCCTCACCATGGACGCCAGTTCTTCCGGTAACTTTATCTACTTGAGCCTGTACCCACTGAGTCACGAAAGGCCGGTGTTTCTGCCCAAGTTTGTGGACGATTCCGTGGCCAAAAACGCCCTCCAGTACCTTTTGCTGTACCAGGTACTGGGAGGTCATGGTACTAAACGAAGCTACGAACAAGACAGACAGGAGCCCAAGAAACACAAGCCCACCAAAACAACCACCAAGTTCACGCCGGAAACAGATAACTACATCTTGGAACAAGTGCGCATGAAGCCGAGGTTCAGAACCCTGCACAAGTTTTTTGAGGATATTGCTAAGCATGATGCCTTGAAGAACCATACGGGAAACTCGGTGCGGTCTCGGTACCGGGCCCACTTGGAGCACAAGTTGCAGTACGTGTACAAGACAGATGAGTACGATAACTTGGTGCTTGATGCGGATGGTCAGCATATCATGATCGATGTGTCACAGGCCAAAACCATCAAGAACAAATTCACGGCTCTTGATGACTATAACCTCTGCAATGATATCATCAACCACGTGATCAGCAACCCGGCTCTGGCGTCTACACAAGGCCAATACCTTGACGAGGATAAGTTCAGTGTGTCGATTTCGTTTTTCGATGAATATGCAAGGAATAACCCCCAACACTCGTCGTCCAGTTGGAGAGATCGCTACCGGAAGTTTGCTCGTGCTTACGGGTTGCAAAAGTATCGGGATGACTACCAGAAAGCACTTGATACCAAGGAAGGCCCCAAGCCAATGAAGAACATGACGCAGAGGAATGAGGAACTGAAAGGTGGTGCCAGCAAAAAGGCCATGAAGAATAATGGCCGTGATGCATTATACAGTGCATCGGCTTCGCTTGCCCATGCCCACCAAGGAGGATTCTTGGGCGACCATGAGCATTCGTTGAATCACCACCTGCACTTGGATCAACTCCAGTCACAATTGGATGATAATGCAGCAGCAGCCGTGGCCAACTTGGCAGTGGCAGCACGTGCTGGACACGCCGCTTTGGATGAAGAGATTGGCGAAGTGAAGAACTCCAATATCCACGAGGCTTTGAGAAACGTCGGAGCCGAGGCCGGGCGTGTTAATATCGAGGACGAAATGGTCAATGCCATCCACCCAAACCTTACGGGAGCTTCAGACGGAGAAGACTTTGATATTGGATTGAAAGAACCGGACGAGAGCCAGGATCCAACCAAGGAAATGGAGTACTTGTCTGCCGATGCAGGAGTGGACGATATCTTCGACACTCGTTTCTTCGACAAGGACTCTAAGAGTATCTTGGATAAGATCGTCAGTTTCTTGACGCACTCCGGGCCGGAGGATACGGAGAAGGTGCTGGATACATTGGTATCGTTGGGATTCACGCGGCGGTTTGTGGGCCACGTGTTGCGAGTGACAGGTGCTAATGCCATGTACATCAACCAGTACTTGACGTTGGTGTTACGGCATGTTCAGGATAGCAAGGAGCCGGACGTGTCAGCGGTGATGTTTGTTCATGACCGGGACGGTTTCTGGACGCCGGAGTCCGACAGTGCATTGATCACCAAGAACTACGAAGTGTTGACGCACATGTCGGATGCAAACTTAAGGCACCGTCGTGTATTCCTCGGACTCGAAGAGTAGGAGGAAGTATTCACTGAAAGTGAGTGACGAAGAGTTACTAAGAGAGAAAGAGTGGAGTGAGCGATGCAGAGCAATGCATTCAAATGATATATCAATGAAGGTGATTGGAAACCACTCCATGAAACGAGCAACCAAATATCCAAAATAAAATTACGAACCAAGGATGAGTATTGTGAGTACCATAAGTACCAAGTCATAAGTACCAAGTCATAAGTACCAAAAGTAATCTTCATACTACTACACTACACTATAATACACTACACTATAATACACTAGGGGAATATAAATAGCCAATAGGATGGTTGACTAGGTGAACATACAGTCAAGTACTTAAGTAGTCCAGCTCCTCCCTCAGAGTAATCATCAAAGAATAGACTTAGCGTAGTACCTGAATGGTATACAAGAACCTAACACTATATATGAGTAGATGTAACCTATAGAGAAATCAGTCCAAGTCATTGGTGAACATCAGATCAGTACCAGTACACTTATTCTATTGGTGGGTCTGGTGTGTGGAGTGGGGAGACATCTTGTTATGACTTCCCTCAGTTGATATATATATATATATATATATATATAATTGGCTCTTATGTTCTTTCAATACATTTATGCCTAAACTCTTATATTCATTGATGGTTCCTCCAAGAGAGGAACCGGGGTGGCTTATATACCTTTGAGAGAAACATGGAACCGAAAAACTCTCCACCAGAACAATGGTAAGGATTGTTCTGGAATATTCAAAAGGGGCCATCGATCCAAGAAGTGCTAGGATGGCCAAACGCCGTATCACCATTGTAACAATCGGACTGAGAGGCTTCATAATACCTCAATAGACAGGGCCCTGACTATGGTAGATCTAACATTTATGGTATAGTGGGTTTATTGATATGTTCCTTAGCCTAATGAACAATTAGTTTAGTTTTGTAGACCCACCCTTTAACTGTTCACTTATTCTAGTTTTCAGACCCATACTTAGACTCAACAGAGAGATTAGATTGGGTGCTAAAAAAAAAATGCTGCGAAAATATATGGGGGGATACGCGGCCTTAAGTACTCCAGAGGGGATACGCATGTTTCACCTTGGTTTCAGGAAATCCCTCAAGGGTTACCCGACGCTGCCACTGGAATATAAAACATATAAGACCAGCCAGTTCCCCTGCTAAAAGGATTCATAAGACTTTTTCTCTATGACATGTTACGGTATTGAAATATACGTTTGATATACAAGTTTGTTTAGAAGAACTCCAGAATCATGCTCAAGCCCGTTAATGCATAATCTACATTGCAATATTACAGGATTAGGGGATTACAGGATTAGGGAATTGGAGACACTTGATCTGCCAAAACTTATATTCGTTGATGGTTCCTCAAAGAGGAATCTGTGAGGTTCTTTTATGATTTTGAAGAGAGAAACGTGGAACCGAAAAAGGCTCCACTGGAACAATGGTACGGATTGTTCTGGAATATTCAAAAGGGGCCATCGATCCAAGAAGTGCTAGGATGGCCAAATGTCGTATTACCATTGCAACAATCTAAGAATCGGACTGAGAGGCTTCATAATACCTTCATAGCCAGGGCCCTGCCTATGGTGGATCTAACAGTAGTAGTGTAGTAGTAGTAGTCCGTAATACTAATTAGTGAGTAGTAGAGTATATACTTAGAAATGTAATATAATTCGATTTTAAGATATAGTCTGAACAATCATGAAAATCAATGGACTTAATATTAAAGAAGTTAACAATACAAAATTGGTTGTCTAGACTCATGAACACCTACTTTCACTTATTTTAAATTATATTAATCTTATGAAGGTCAGAAGTGTTGGTTTTATGAAAATCAACAATTACCAGAACCAGTACGGTATCTCACTCTGAGTTGGTCTATTCTACCAGATGAATATGTCTCTATTCCAGTGAGAAGTCCAGTGAGAAGTCCAGTGAGCAGTTCCAGTGAAAAGTTCCAATGAGTCATGGTTATGACCCTAGAATAGTCTCATTTCTGGGCCCACTAGACCTAACCTTCACCTTCTTTCAATAAGCTCCTAGCATTTACGGAGTCAAGATACTTGTAAAGGAGTCACATCCGCCTCACAAGTTATGTAGATCTTTGGTGTTGTAAGGCACAACTTACACATTCCTGTGTATTAAAGTATACTAAAACATATATTGAAACCTTGACCTTGACCTTGACCTTGACCTTGACCTTGACCTTGACCTTGACCTTGACCTTGACCTTCACCTTGATGATACAAACTTAACTTAAAGCATTCATTAGCTCTTTTCTCGCTCCTTCCTTTCTCCTGACTCAATCGTGGTCCACTCCTGGCTTATTCTCTCACATCATAATTCTATAGTATAGAAGTATATATGGAACTAAACTCTATGGTTATTCCAGAAAGGCAGAACCGGACTTTTAAAGCCAGAATTGGACTGGACGTTGAAATTAGAATTGGGCTGAGTGTTGAAATTAGAATTTGACTGAGTGTTGAAGTTAGAATTTGACTGAGTGTTAAAGCTGGAGTTGGACTGGACATTGAAGCTAGGGTCAGACAGAAGGTTGGGGCTAGGATTGGAATGGATATTGGGACTATTAGGATTGGAATGGAAGTGTGACTGGACATTGGGACTATAAAGATTGGGACTATGAAGGTTAGTGTTTTCCATCCCATTCAATGATGAGAACATGTGTCCTGTCTTTTTCAAAGACATATGAGATTGTCTTGATTTAATACTAGGAAAAGATTGAGAAGCCGTACGAGGCATTCCTGAATCGTCTTCATTATTCCGATTGTTCCGGTTATTCCAATTACTGCGGCTATTTTTGGTTGTGGAATTTGGTTGGCCTTGAGAAAACGTATTCTGGTTGGACGAAAATGAATCCACATATTGGTTGGTGGGTGACTCCGGGTGTCCACCAAAATAAATCACCCATAATACATTCAAGGCCGAAAGAAGAATGCATCCTGCAGCACAGCACATGTGTCCCAATGAATGGGAATGGTAGATGAGCGTATTGGTGGAGTTGGTGGTGTAGACAAAGGCCACAGCCAAGAGAGCCACCAAGGAGAACTTATAGAGCTCGATTTTCTGATTCAAGTAGAGTAGAAAAATGGCCATGATTAATAGAATCTCATAAATAAGGCCCCACCATGTGAACCTCAACTTGGCTGAAGCTGGGCTAATGGCTACTCCCACTATAGCTATTATCCAAGAGATCACCCCAAACGATACTGTGGTAATGGCAAACGGGTCCCCCGAGAAATTGGAAAATCGAAACCCCATCAGCTAATTATGAAGTTTATGGGTTGAGCTGATTATGAAGTTTATGGGTTCAGCTAATTATGAAGTTTATGGTGAGTTTGAAAGATTGAGAGGATTGACAATGTTTTTGGAAACTGAGCTTGGGAATGTTTTGAAGATACTGAGAGGTTGAGAAAGGATGAGGCTGAGTTGCCGGACCAAGAGCTTAATAGACGGGGAATGAAGGTGAGGAATGAAGGTGAGTGGCCTGAAATAATAATAAACAATACCGGGTCGAGAATTAATGTGCATAAACCTTTAATAATTATTTTCGGCTAGAAAGGTTGAAATCATCTTGTGTACATATAATAGACACTGAAATACTGTTGTGGTAATAGTACTCAGTCTCAGTCTGTAAATGTGCTTATTGCTACAGTCAAACACCAGTCAATACCAGTATCAAATATCAGTACAGATCAAATTTAAGTACAGATTGAATTTGAGTATCAGTCAATTTAGTAACTGTGGTTTCAGTTAGAAGTATTGGAGTGGGGGGCTGGTTGGTTGTATATGTAGTTGCTCATAGAGGCTATAGAGACCAACAAGAATAGGAGAATTTGAAAAACAGGAAAAATTGAAAAATTGAAAAGCAAAAAAAAAAAAACACAGAGATCTAGAGTAAACCATCAATTCCAGTTCTCATATAGTATATATTTTAGTGACTGGATGAGTGTGTGGAGTGTTGGTGGATATGGTAGAGGTGGGGTTGCAGCCATTAGCGACCAGCGATCAGTGATCAGCCATGGTGGGGTAATCTGCAGGACCCTTCAAAGAGGAAGACCCAACCACATGAAATGAACAACTCCAAAGAGTTCAAAGATGTAAAAAAGGTAATGGGGTCTTGTACTAGAAAGTACTAAGTACTAGAAAGAAATAATAAAAAAAAAAGAGTACATTCTTCTTGGAAGAGTATATCATGATTGTTTTTCACGGTTATAGACGGACAGGGTGGTCTCCGTGTTATGTGCAGTGCTGGCGTTTTGTTCTTGGGGACACCTTTCTTTCCACGGACCAAGAAAAGAAAATCAATGTGAAGTTTATTTGACCTGAAATCAGGCCATCGGGTCAAAAACATCTGTAAAGTGTTTCAAATCCCGTGTAAAGCTTATTTTTTTTGTTCATTGTCCTGCAGGCAAGAGGCCATTCAAGTCAATATCCCCCCCCCACCTTCTTTCATCCCCAATATTTTGTTGTGTCCTAGCTGAATTTTTGACCGGAATCGATCGGAATTGCCTCGAATCGATCGGAATTCCCCGGAATTGATAGGTGTTTTCTTCAAGACAGTAAAGACGTAAAAGCATCTTTGGTATTTCTGGCATATGCTCTTCAAGCTCATTGAAAAGGAACGAGGGCAATATTTCCTTGAGTTTTGATCTTGCTCTTGTCAATTGGAATCTTACACAAGGACTGATCTTGCGAAAGTACTCCTTCTTGTACTTGTAAGTTTGGAAACGTTGGCTGCTTTTTGAAAAGTGCCACCGACTGGATTCTTTCCGCCATGAGGACAGTTTTTCTCAAACAGACTGAAGTTAAGTTCATTGACAGTATAATTTAGTGCCTTGGAAACAATTCAGACATATTTCTGAAGGGAAACTTTCGTAGATAGACATGTCCGATCTTTGTCTCGTGTCGTGTGGCTGCTCCGTACAAATGCCATGCTGTGGCAAAATGCCTTGGGCTCCTAGTCTGAGATTAAGAATTTAGGCTCTTGATGGACCTCCAAAAGTTCACCACTCAAAGACTCCCATCTTCTTCTTTTTCCCATTCCTATTTGTTTTTAGCCATTGAACCTTTACTTTACAACCTTTACTTTACAACCTATACTTTACACCCTTTACTTTACAACCTTTACTTTACAACCTTAACACCAAACTAGAAGCTACAAGGTTTTCGGATCTACCACAAGCTTCTCTGTTTTGAGGTTAAGGCAAGAAAGATAAGTGCGTTTGCAGATGATTTGACCATATTCCTTGGTAATGAAAACGATGCTAGGAAAGGGGCGATATTTCTATGAGAGAGTTTGGACAAATACTGAACTCTTCAGTGAACAAGAAGAAGTCACTCTGCCTAAGGCCTCAACCCAGCCCTTCAACTCATCCATTCCTTCAGTTCCCACAAATACTTATGGAGAAGCCAACATCAAATAACTTATGGAGAAGCCAACATCAAATACCTTATGGAGAAGCTCACATCAAGTACCTAGGCTTCCCACTTCAAAATCTGGATTGGGACAAAGAGATTGAGAAATTGGTGGGACTAATCCAAAGTCTGAATATCCTCACGCTTGGGTTGACTCATCGGGCACATGCCATCAACACCTTTCTCGACTCCAAGTTGTACTACCGAGATCTCCACCAACCAATGCCTCAAGGGCTGATCCAAAAGCTTAAAAACTTGGTAAAAGGTTTCTTTCCCCTTCTCGATGAGGAGAAAATCTTTTTGCTTATAGGGTCGACCACGGCGGCTTTAGCGTCATTGATATCAAGCTCCAGTTAGAAGGTCTCAGAGCAGGCCCGATCCACAGAACCCTACCCGGAACAGGCAACTGGTTCTACAACCTATTCAGAGCCAACATACAGGTGGCCTTCTCCATTCTTTACCTAAAGAACCAACCACACATCAAGGACCTTTTACGGATCAACCCGGTCAAGGTCTTCATACGGTGGGAGGAGTTTCATATATATATATATATATATATATATATATATGTTATGTTATGTTATGTTCTTTATAACGTAAATTGCCTTAGACTTGTATTCGTTGATGGTTCCTCAAAGAGAGGAACCGGAGTAGCTTATATAACTTTGGGAGAAACGTGTGACCGAAAAACTCTCCACCAGAACAATGGGGAGCATTATTCTGGACCGCCTGCAGGCCTTCTCCACCAGACTCTGGAGAAGGTCAATCTTACTCAAAAAAAAAAAAATAAAAAAAGAAATTAGTGGAGTATTAGTATAATATAGTATTAGTATAATATAGTATTAGTATAATATAGTATTAGTATAATGTAGTATTAGTATAATGTAGTATTAGTATAATGTAGTATTAGTATAATGTAGTATTAGTATAATGTAGCATTAGTATAATGTAGTATTAGTATAATGTAGTATTAGTATAATGTAGTATTAGTATAAGGGGCTATTAGTATAAGGGGCTATTAATTGAGAGTGTATAGAGGGTATTATTTAAGAGAGAGTAATAGTGTTAGTGTTGGTATGAGAATTAATATGACACTGTGGAGGGTGCTGGTATAGTGTAGTGTAGAGTATTTGGTGCGGAGTGGTGGGATGAAGTGTGTACTACAATGTGTACTGCGGTGTGTACTACGATGTATAATGCGATGTGTACTAATGGTGTGGTGTGGTGTGTGGAGTGGTGTGGTGTGCGGAGTGGTGCAATATTATACTTGTGATGGTGTGGTAGGTGTGTTAGGTGTGGTGAATTGGTGAATTGGTAAATTGGTGTGGTGTGATGAAGTGGGGTGGTGAATTGGTGAATTGGTAAATTGGTGTGGTGTGATGAAGTGGGGTGGTGAATTGGTGAATTGGTAAATTGGTGTGGTGTGATGAAGTGGGGTGGTGAATTGGTGAATTGGTAAATTGGTGTGGTGTGATGAAGTGGGGTGGTGAATTGGTGAATTGGTAAATTGGTGTGGTGTGATGAAGTGGGGTGGTGAATTGGTGAATTGGTAAATTGGTGTGGTGTGATGAAGTGGGGTGGTGAATTGGTGAATTGGTAAATTGGTGTGGTGTGATGAAGTGGGGTGGTGAATTGGTGAATTGGTAAATTGGTGTGGTGTGATGAAGTGGGGTGGTGAATTGGTGAATTGGTAAATTGGTGTGGTGTGATGAAGTGGGGTGGTGAATTGGTGAATTGGTAAATTGGTGTGGTGTGATGAAGTGGGGTGGTGAATTGGTGAATTGGTAAATTGGTGTGGTGTGATGAAGTGGGGTGGTGAAGTGGTGGTGAGGAAATATGGTGAGGAGAAGATGTTCGAAAGAGGCCTCTGACTCACGAGTTGTCATAATGGTCAAATGCCGTATCACGGCATTTGTAATAGACAATGACAGAATCGGACATCGTAGGCTCCATAATACATCAATAGGTAGTGTTCTACCTATTGTGGATCTAACAAAAACATACAAATATCAATTAATGATTTACACGACAAACAAATGTGCATACACCTTCTTGGAACCCCAGTTAGAGTTGTTTCATGTTTGACCTATGAATGTTGTTGTTTTTTTATTTTTTTTTTTGTGGCGTTGGTTGGAGTTGCGTAGGGAACATGTCTTTTTTGCTGAGGAGTGAGAATATGAGAACATAGTGTGGAACTAAAACAGATACCAAAAATCAGAAAACGAGATTTTGGATTCCTCAAAAAGGGAAATGAATCTTAAATATCGGTTTCATTTTCCTATAGGAAAATCATAGGGTTCTGTAAACAAGCACCTAACATTTACGGAGTCAAGGTCCTTCGTAGTGGGTTATATGCAGGCCAATCATCTACTATGTGTATGTAACTAGCTAGTGAAGGATTAGTTAGAACTTTGGTTTTGTAAGGTACAACTTACATCTCCCTGTATACCAATGTACATACTAAAACATAGGTTGAAAGATTCTGAC
Source organism: Metschnikowia lochheadii (assembly GCA_002370915.1). NCBI lineage: Eukaryota > Fungi > Ascomycota > Pichiomycetes > Serinales > Metschnikowiaceae > Metschnikowia > Metschnikowia lochheadii. The sequence continues at coordinate 7,560 of NLAW01001481.1, read as the reverse complement.
CATGGGTTCGGATCTAAATGTGATCTTTGGGGGATGTACGGGTCTCGTGTTCAAATATCACCACAATGAAACCAGATCCAGAGATTTTCCTGGCCAGTCATACCCACTAAAAAAAAAGAGATTGTCTTTTGAATAATCAAAAAAATAAAACAAACAAAAAACCAAAAAACCAAAAAACCAAAAAAAAAATTGTTACAATTTGCAGCAAAGAGTAGTTTGCCAATTATAGATCGGTATTCCGTTCCATCACAAGGTTCTTCATCTCTATCAGTTGTTTTTTTCTCAAATCCTTTCACTTCTGCTGGTACAACATTTGAACGACATTCATCAAGTCCATAATTAAGCAATAGAGCATCAATATAATCACCCAAATGTAACTTAGTGTAACCATCTCCCACCACAATGTTCATACCAAGAAATTTCTTGGCCTCTCCTAAATCCTTCATTTGAAAGCTGCTACTAAGCATTTCCTTTGTCCTCGACACCTCAGTTGAGCTGTTACCAATTACAAAAAGATCATCCACATATAATGCTATGAATGTTAAGGTGTCCCTTGTCTTCTTCTGGTAGATGCATGTTTCATTGATAGCTCGTTTGAATCCCATCTTGCTGATCTCGTCATTAATCACTTGGTTCCACACAAGTGGGGCTTGTTTAAGACCATATAGGGATTTGTTGAGTTTCAAGACACATTTTTCGTTGGAACCATTCTTGAGCTTCTGATGATAGCCTGGAATCTGTTTCATGTAAATGGTCTTGTCAATCTTACCGTTAAGAAAGGCTGTTTTCACATCCATCTGATGAATGATCATCTTATGGTGAGTAGCAAGTGCAAGAAGAACACGTAAACTCGCATAGGAGATTACTGGTGCAAATGTCTCTTCATAGTCAATACCCTCAACTTGTGTATAACCTTTAGCGACTAATCTTGCCTTATACTTGCCACCATCTTTTATTGTGAAAACCCAACGGCACCCTATAGGTTTAGCATCAGGAGGGACAGATCTCCGGGGAAAAGGTTTGGTTTTCCTCATGCGCTTTCATCTCAGCATTGCATGCCTCTTTCCAGAAGATCCAGTCGTCTGACCTCTGTGCCTCAGCATAAGATTTGGGAATTTGGTGTGGAGAGTTGGTACGTGCTCCCACCAGTGACACCACGAGGTGCCCTGTGGTGGGAGCTTCCCTGGGAAAGCCTCTAGGAGAATCAACATCGATATTCTGTGGCTTGGTCGATTAGATTGGTACGATTAGATTGGTACGATTAGATTGGTACGGGATTGTGTATGAATACAGTCTTTTTGAATCGAGTGACGTGAGTTTACAGCATTGAAGTATTGAAGTAACTTTTTCAAAGGTATATAAGTCGGTGGCGGATATCTGGTCAGCAGCACCAGTCGGAATCGACACCTCGACATACATCACAATGTTTTAGCCAAGCAAATCAAGCATGAGAATGACTACGACGCTTTACCATTCTCACACGGATGGAAAAACAGAAGTCACTGGAATATTGAAGCTGATGTGAAGAACTAAGCAAAAGAGCTGAGAGGGAAGACCGAAAGACGGAAGAGATTGAAATTGCAAACGGTGAAACTGGAACTGGCACAAAGTGATCTGATCAAACTATAATTTCACAGAGGCCAATGTCAATGGCGATGGTCTCGACATCAATGACTTACTTGTGCTTTTAATTCAATTCTATTATGCCAAGTTATTGGCTAGTTATTGGCAAGTTAATGTGGGTGGATTCAAACCAGTGCGGCAATATGTTTCAAAACAGACTAGCAAAATTAGGCAGACCAATAATTAAAAAAATTTTCGTACTTACGGCTTAAACATAGTTAAGGATCAAAGGTTTGAAATAACCTGTTTATGTCAAATGTCAAATGTCAAATGTCAAATGTTTATTAAGCATTAAAAACAGTAATTTGTCGAACTATTGGGGTTGTTTAATTTTGCTAATGTGGTTTGAACATTTGCCCCGCTGATTTGAATTGAATAGTTTTGAAGAACACTGTATACTCATTCAGTATACACTTACTCATTACAGTGTTCTTCAAAACTATTCAAACCAGCGCGACCAAATGGTTCAAACCAGCGCGACCAAATGGTTCAAACCAGCGTGACCAAATGGTTCAAACCAGTGCGACAAAATGTGTAGCACCAATAATTCAAAACGTTTCGTACCCCACCCTTCGCACAGTCTTTCAAACCAAATGGCATAATGTTTCACACCAACTTTCATTCATTGAAGAATTCAATATTCATTATTCAATATTTTGAAATCTTAAAATCTGGACGATTGCCTCGTATGTCTGTTCTACATTTGGGAGTCTTTTGCAGTACCGAACAAAACAATCAAGGGATAAAACAGACGGATGGAACACAAACTGGTATGAATTTCTATGGGTGGTGATAGAAAACCATTTTCAAGGGGATAGGGCCTTTATTTATATTCTTTGGTCGCAAAACAGCCCCTCATTTGCCACCACTTTCTGATTTACAGCCATCCGCGCACCGCAACATATGAGAACAGAGACCCCCCACCATTGAGACCATTTTTTAAACCACTCTCTAGCCCATTATTTATACTATTGTTTGAACCAGTACTTCCATACTATCATTATAAGTATATAAACAAAAACAAATTACTAGAGTGCATGAATTGATATCTGAAGATATGTTTGGTTTGAAGACCTTGTTTGGGGGATTATGTGTATTGGTTTGTTTAATTTTGCTAGTGTGGTTTGAAACATATTGCCGCGCTGATTTTAATAGTTTTGAAAAACACTGCAGCTACGAACCATATTGAATTATTGGTTTGAATAGTTTTGAAAATCACTGTACTTTTAAAAAAGACTGTAGTTTTGAACAAACCAATAACTCAAAAAGTTTTGTACCCCTTCACACAATCTTTCAAATCAAATGGTATAATGGTTCACAGACCAACTTTCATTAGAATTCAAGATTCTGAATTCTTAAATCTGGAGGCTGGTTTGAATCATTTTGAAAACCACTGCCACTTTATTGTCACAGAATTGTGATAGAATTGTGATAGAATTGTGATAGAATTGTCATAAAGGGTATAAAATGCTCATAACCCTTTGCTATACTGCACACAACCCGCTCGGTCCACTTTCCCTCTCCTCATCCCCGCCTACCGTCTGCCGTGTCGACCCGTATAGTGGCTTATATGGAGGAGTTTTTTTTTTCTTCCCGGCAAGAAATCACCTCATTTTGGTGGGACCCCATACGAGTCAAAAACAAATGTTTTAGGATGATCAGTTAGAGGTTTTTCCAAACTAGTGGAATCCCGGATCTTAATATGACCAGGTCATTCCAGATCTGGTAATAGCGATCGGAATATATCCGGCTTATTACCATATGCGGTAAATTCCCGGCACCGCCATTTTAAAAATAACTGAAAAAACTCACATCCCGGGCTTTCTTTTACGCTCTTATCGGATAAAACACCATTATCGCACATATTTCCGAAACAGCTCAATTAATATACGTTGTTGATTTAGCCGGTTAAGGCAATTAGCCGATGATTGCTACGCATAGAAACATTGTTTACGATCCAAATGCAGCGCGAATTTTATTCTTAAAACATATAAATAAAATGCGCGGCCTGCACACAGCTCAGGCATGCAAAAGCGGGAATTTTCGAAAAAACAAAAACGTACATAAAGGGTATAATCATTCAACAGCAGATTATTATCAGCAGATGATCATTCATCAATAGATGATTTAGCTGGAGTAGACACCCCAGTACTTTTCGGCGCTGAAAGGACCGTCAGCCTTCCACATGTCGTTGTAGGCATTGAAGTAAAGAGCATCGTTACCACAAGAGCTGGAAATAGAAGAAAGAGCAGCCTTTTGTTCAGAGGAACCTGGGACAGCCTTGTTGTTGGTTTCACCCCGGGTTGGCCATCCGGTCTCGGTGACGAGAACCTTGGCACCACCACAAGCAGAGGAGACTCTTTGGATTTGCTCCAAAAGCCATTGTCCAGCACCCTCAGCAGCAACACCACCATCGAAGAAAGCGTGGGCGTTGACAGCCATGTAGTCAGATGCCTTACACAATTCAGGGTTGTTGATGACAGCAATGAAAGTGTCAACGGAGACAACAGGGCCAGAGTAACCAGCAGCCTTCAAGGCGGATCTACCCTGGTCGACGTAAGACTTGATTTGAGAAGGAGTAGCAGAGCCGGCGTTGACTAACTCGTTACCGATGGAAACAGTGTGGACAAGGTCCCATCCACCAGCAGCTTGCACAGCAGAAGACAAGGTGCTGACACCATCAGAGATGGAGTTAACATCAAAGATACCAGCGAAAAGCTTTTGGCCAGAAGAGAATCCGGACAAGACAGCAGAAACTTGGTCACAGTCCACACCGTACAATCTGATGATCTCGTAAGAAGAAAGCTTTTGCACCTCGGACTTGATTTGAGAGGCTGGCTTACAGGTTCCGTCATCAGCGTAAGGAGAGTAAGTAATACCCTTGGCAGCACCGGAGAAGTCACCGGAAGAGCCAGAGGAGGAGGAGGAGCCGGAAGAAGAGGCAACAGAAGAGGCAGCCGAAGAGGCCACGTCAACAGGCTCAGAAGCAGCGGGCTCAGAAGCACCGGAAGCATCAGCAACAGAAGCAGCAGGAGCAGGAGCCACAGGAGCCACAGGAGCAGAGGTGGCAGCAGCAGCAGCAGGAACAGCGGCAGCGTTAACCTCACCACCCACGGTCACGTAGACGACCTCAGTGTGGACTTCCTTCTTCTGGTGTTGGTGGTGCTGGTGTTGCTGGAGAGGCTGAGCCATGACGGAGGCCAAGCAGGCGGCTTGAACGATGGACTTGAACAACATAACGAATGGAGAAATCAAGAAAGTTTAGCTAGGAATGCAAAGGAATGACTGTAGGAAAACTTTAAGATCGAGAGAAAAAAAAAGGTAAAAAAAGGTCATTTAGGTGCGAAGGGCGCGTTCAATAAATAAGGGATTCGCACCCGTGCCGGCGTGTATATAGTGGGCATTGCGCAGCGTGCATGAAGGTACTTCGGCCGATTGTGGGTTTTTTTCTTAACAGGAGTTGTCTAGACCACAGCTGCGTCTGCATGCGTTTTTCGCCAGTGCAACCACTTAACAGATCCGGCCTTGCGCCCACTACGCCTTGGACAAGCATGAAGGGAGTATGAACAAAGTGTAGAGTGGAAACAATATGAAACAATATGAAACAAAAAAGAGACAGTAAGAGACAGTAAGAGACATTGAGAGACAGTATGAAACAACTACGATTCAAGTAAGAGACAGTATGAAACCATCATGAAACACTTATTAGACGACAACTACAATCCATCTTCACCATCTTAACAACCATCTTAACAACCATCTTAACAACCGTCAAGCATAAACAATATCTGGTACTGTAATACCGCTCTATGACCCGATTACCAAGTCGGCAGTAACCAGTCGGCAATATGTACTAGTGTCGTAGTAAACAAATGATACAATAACCGAGTAAATCAATAACCGAATAATACAATAACCGAGTAATACGATAATCTACTAATGTGGTAATCTACTAATGTAGTAATCTACTAATGTGGTAATCTACTAATGTGGTAATCTACTAATGTGGTAATCTACTAATGTGGTAATCTACTAATGTGGTAATCTACTAATGTAGTAATAATCTAGAGTCGGCATTGGTCGAGTAAATAAATATTGTGTATACTATTGTGTATACTATTGTGTAGATTGTTGTGTAGATTGTTGTGTGCATTATCGGCAACGTATTGTAGGCACAGTAATTGTAGGCACAGTATTGTAGGCACAGTATTGTGTGTCAGAAACTAATTCGCGGCGCCCCACATTCACTACACGAGTTACTCGATCGTCATATTCTCATTTTTTTGTTCCTCCCTGTTTTGTTCCTCATTTCGCTCCGCGATCGTCTTTTTTTCGCTCCTCACTTTTTTGCTCCTTGTTTCGCTCCTTGATACTCATGTTTCGTGTTCGCGTGTTCGCGTGCCAGTAAGGTATGGCGTTTTGGTTTTCGTTTTGATTTTCGTTTTGATTTTCGTTTCGTTTTGATTTTCATTTTCATTTTGATTTTCGTTTTGATTTTCGTTTAGGTTGAGATTGAGATTTGAGGTGTGGAACTCAACTGCACTCTGCTCCTCCTCTTTATACGCCTCGTTCCCGTTCGTTGGCCACATGCTTATTAGCAGATCCCATTGTACATGTACATGTCTGCTATTGTTCCCCACCACCTATTCTGTATCTTCAGCCTCCGCACTGTGCCATGCACTGCCTTCCTTATTTTCTTGTTCCACCCCCTTTTCTCCTCTCCTGTGTCTAGCCCCCCCTACTCTCTTGTATCTAGTCCCCCTACTCTCTTGTGTCCAGTCCCAGTCCCTGTAGAATAGACTACAATAGATTGGAGTTACGATAGATGGATACAATAGTTTGGAGTAAGAATAGATCATAGTATAGATAATACAATAGATCATAGTATAAATGGTACAATAGATTGGACTGGACTGGACTGGACTTGACTAGAATGGACTGGACTTGACTAGACTGGACTGGACTGGACTGGACTGAACTAGACTGGACTGGACTTGACTAGACTGAACTATAGAATGGACTGGACTATAGAATGGACTGGACTATTACAATAAGTTGGACTAAAGATTTGCTGTGCCTGTGGATAATGAATATGCCATGGTGGCATATTGCGCAGTGCTATACTTACTTCAGGACACAGTTGATGGCTACGAGGGCAAGTATAGAGTATTAGATCAGCACACGGCTTTACACCAGGAGTAAAACCAGACCAGAACCATCCTGTATCATGAATGATGGAGACATGAAGTGAGTACTACAGTCTTACAGAAGTGAGTACTACAGAGTCTCAGAGAAGTAGTGGTGGAGAAGTAACTAAGAGAAGCTCTAGACGGTATGGCAGACTGATAAACTACTAGCACAATTTACCAAGACGGCATTACCTAGTTGAACAACTATTGAACCACTTCATATTCAGAATCTCATAGCACCATCTAAGTCTCATGAAAGGGCCAGAAGTATAGTAGAGTTCAAGTAGAGTTCAAGTAGAGTAGAGTAGAGTTTGGAGTGGAGTAGAGTAGAATCAGAAGTGGAGGTAGAGTATCTCATGAGTATAAGCGTACAAGAAGAGTACTAGAGTACCAGAAGTAGAGTAGGGTAGAGTAGAGAAGAGTAGAGTTCAGGTAGAGTTCGGAGTAGAATTAGAAGTGGAAGTCTCAGAAGTGGAAGTCTCAGAAGTACTAGAGAATTGGAGTAGAGTATCTCATGAGTATAAGCGTACCAGAAGAGTACTAGAATATCGGACGAGTACTAGAGTATCAGAAGTAGAAGCATCATTACAAGGTCAGTCCCAGAAGTATCAGTATAACGTAAGTCTAAGAAGTAGCAGGTCTCATGGAAGTCTCAGAAAGAGTAGAGTAGAGAGAGTAGAGTTTAGGGTAGAGTAGAGAGAGTAGAGTTTAGGGTAGAGTAGAGAGAGTAGAGTTTAGGGTAGAGTAG
>NLAW01001480.1:0-19832 GCA_002370915.1 Metschnikowia lochheadii | reverse complement strand
TTCTATAATGGTAGTAAGGAAGGAATAGGTGAGTGACTACATGGTGGAAATACCCATCAATATCTATAACCGTAGCTATATGCTATAAACAAAGGTGGAAATATAAAGACAATTCATGTGGTTTCGTGACATTCAAATAACCTACAGCATCACCAACACTGAGTGCCGACAATAACTTTAACATTGACATTGATATTAACATGAACATTAACATCCAATCACTTAACCAAATCAGTAGCGAATGTTTCTATTATCACGAGACAAGAGGTAGACTTCGGCAGTATCGCATAAGTATTCATCAATTGGATAGTCTAAGAACAGGTTCACCTTATTCGTATCGACGTCGTGACAGTCAAAAAATTTAGGCTTGATGATCATGCCATTGCTATCCAACTCAAAGCGTGTTGCAGTGGCTTTAGGGCCAAACCCAAGCGAGGGTCCACAGAATCCAACTTTGCCCGAGTTGGGTTCTTCGTTAGTCAGGATGTAACCATTGTGGAGGGAAAATTCAGGAGATAATAGTATGCTACTCCACCACTAGTGCCATAGGTCTCTTAGTACTACTCTACCATGACACTGCCTACTCTATGGCACACTGTCTACTCTATGACTGGTGACGACTGAGATGCTGTGATATGACCAAATCCACTCGTAGTCTTTTCTTCCCTTCCACTGTAGTCTTTTCTTCCACTGTACAAGTCAACCAGACTAACTTTTGCATTACGTGATACCATTCAGCCATACTATACCATAGTAGTAGTAGTAGAGTAGTAGTAGAGTAGTAGTAGAGTAGTAGTAGTAGAGTAGTAGTAGAGTAGTAGTAGTAGAGTAGTAGTAGAGTAGTAGTAGAGTAGTAGTAGTAGAGTAGTAGTAGAGTAGTAGTAGAGTAGTAGTAGAGTAGAGTAGTAGTAGAGTAGTAGTAGTAGAGTAGTAGTAGAGTAGTAGTAGAGTAGTAGTAGAGTAGTAGTAGAGTAGTAGTAGTAGAGTAGTAGTAGTAGAGTAGTAGTAGAGTAGTAGTAGAGTAGTAGTAGTAGAGTAGTAGTAGTAGTAGTAGTAGTAGAGTAGTAGTAGTAGTAGTAGTGGTGGTGGTGATAGATCACTAGTAAATTGTACTAGTAGTAGGTAATGGTAGATTCCACTAGTAAATCGTACTAGTAGTTGGTAATGGTAGAGTAGAACTACCTTTACTTGAGCCCAATTCTTTCAATGGGCTTTGGGAGAAAAGAGGTGATCACAAGCGGTGCTCTCATCAGATTCATTAAATCAGATTTTTAGTGTGTAGTCAGCGAAGATAACTTCTCGTACAGTGTGAATGTTGAGATCATCATAGAAAGCACATGTGCCGTGTCAAAAGCAACAAATAATACTACAAGGTTAGTTTTTTTTTGTTTGTTTGTTTGCATGAAGCAAGCATCAGCGAAAGACCTATCATCAAGGCCCCGGGCCCAGCACCTCAAAAAATTTGTACACAGAGATGCGGCTCCTTTCCTATTGTACAAGAAAGGGGATCCGGAGCACATATGTCCGCCCGGTCACGAGTATCCTCATTTAGCTTTGAAGGAAAAAAAAAACATACCTGAAATAATTAGTATATGTTTCGTGTAATCACGTGACTCATACAAGGCTGAAACTTAACGAAATGCGATTGTCAACCCGGTGATTCAGTTGGAACAATTGGTAAATGCAAATAATCTTCGTCACTGAGTAAACATACCTTTAGGTGGAACCACCTTGTCATATTGTTCGTTGATTCCCACACAACAATATGATCACAAATCGGGATTTAACTCGATCAAAATTCAGTCAAAAAGTGATCGAAATGTGATCAAAAATCCATCAACTTTCGACCAAATTTCAACCAAAAAATGATCAAAAAGTGACTGAAAGTCCATCAAATTTCGACTAAAAGGTATCCAAATAGTGATCAAAATTGGGTCCAGAATTGATCCACTACTGCATTCCCAAAAGTGAGAAACATAGTGAGATTTTTTTGGGGGGGAGAAGAAAAAAAAAAGGATGCAGGGAGAGAGGGGGGGATCGCGGTCTTTTTATATACCTCTGGCATTGTATGCAGGATTTAGGGCTACCACAGATTATATAAAATTTCTTCGAGTGTGCGCACGCGCAAATACGATACATTACATCGACTGCACCTAACCCAACCAGCAGTCTCACCACCATACACCTACTTTATACTGGGTACACCATAGCTACAGGGTACTAATTATTAATTCCTGCAAATAATTGTTTCAGGTTTGTTTCAGATTTGTTTCAGATTTGTTTCAGATTTGTTTTAGATTTGGTTCAGATTAGTTTCTGGTTTCTTTCATATTTGTTTCATATTTGTTTCAGGTTTCTTTCATATTTGTATTATGTGGTTCATGTATTCTGTTAGGAAAAGCCAGGGCATGAGAAAATCAGATACACGCCAAAAAAATAAAGTTGTTTAAAGAATCAAAAAAAAAGAGAAACCATCTATTCATGACCATAAACCACATAAAATTTCATATAGAATTTCATATAGAATTGATGTGTAGTAAGATCGTTGTACTCATTATGAGTTGCACACTACCATAGAATTAACCTGGCTTAGGTCCACACCTTCTTCGTATTTCCATTTTCATAACGTATCAATTCAAGTCATCCATTTAACCTTTTTGTTCTGGTGATAAGTTTCTGGTTATTTTGGCGGTACTTTGGTGGTACTTTTGGTGGTTCTCCATTTAGACATTGGGAATGGTGTTGTGTGCCAGACATGACCCCCAAAGTCCATTGAACCCCACCAACCACCAACTAACCAACCAACCAAAAATGTTAACTGGACAGATTTCACTGGTGATATGCTCAACTGGTTCAATGGAAAACACGATCCCATACCAAAAAACAAAATCCTTTATTGGATTCCAAAAAAAGCAATCTTTACTGTGACTGCAAAAGCAAAATGGGCCACCACTAAAGCACCCACCACCATCATGCTCCGTTTTCTTCCTTCCAGGTTCTGAGCCTCCACATCTATAGTCCTCAAAGATCCATCCACAGGATCCAAAGTAGTATTTGATGAAGCATTGATTGGATCCACCAAAGAGTTCTTGACTATAATTGGTCGAATCTTCAACATGATGCTAAGTCCACTTAAAGCACCTGTGATCCCCACCAACACCCACTGTAAAATCGTCAACACCATATGATGTTTTTTATTACTCACAAAAACCGCTAGAATCACATTGGCCATGGTGGCTGGTACCCAGAAGATACCTGAGTAGCTGTAGATGGAAATCATCCGCGTAAGGGATAATCTTTCCCTGAATTTCAAACCCCATGTGGTCACCACATAGAGAATGAACGGAACAACCACTGCATAGCCATAGAAAACCGAAACCGAAAGTGTAAGTAGACGGAAATCATATTCGTACTTCTGATCATGGCGTCCTGCATGCAACCACTGGGCAACCATATTGGCACCTGTTGACGATACGAACATAAGGAAAACAATAGTGGCATTGATCCATAAAAACCCGTACAATTCCGTGGGTCCATCATCATTCTGTCCTGAGACAACCGATGCTTTATTAAGTGGGTTCAACGCCAATATAATCTTACCGAGAAACTGGTCCGTATTGATATCAAAGTACCGGCTATAGAAACCCACCCGGAACATACTACCGTTGACCTGTGGTTTCACAGTATTGTTTGTTGCCACAGATGGCTTTGCTGCTAATGTTAGTATAAATTTTGGGCATAAAGGTCAGATGTGGAAGGTTCAGACATGAGGTTCAGGCAAGGAAGATTTAGATAAGGAAGATCCAGACATCGAAGGTTAAAGGCAAAAAAAGGAAGACTATTGGAATGTTCCAGACACTTGGAGACCAGGAACTAAAGACCAAAGATCAAGGTTTAAAGCACAGCCAATTTGGTCAAGAGCCACAAGCAAAGACTCAGGATGACATAGACAGTGACATAGACAGTGACAAAGACAGAGACCGGGTCAGACTTTTCAGACATTCAGACTAGAGACTTAAACTTAAACTTAAACTCAAACTGAAAGCTTGAAGTTCTAAATCTCATGTAGGCAACAGACCAAGACGTAGCAGACTGAAAGTTCAGTGACTTGAAACTCAAAGTTTGAAGAGTCACAGTCAGAGCCAGACTCAGTCAGAATAAAGACCCAAGACTTCAAGACAAAGAGAATCAGGTCAAGACTAAAAGGCCAGAAGAGTCACAAGACCATGATTCAGAAGACCATGATTCAGAAGACCATGATTCAGAAGACTAAGGCTGAGACTTCTAAGACTTCTGACTTGAAGACTTAAAGAGTTGAGGACTTAACAACCTGAATACCTGGAAACTTGAAGAATCAAAGGGCATGACTTATAAGAATCGAAAGACTCAAAGACCGAGACTTAGAACCTAAATAGTCAGACGACTTCAAGACCCAAAGACTCAAAAACAAGGAAGAGTCAAAGACAGGGAGGAGTCAGAGGTCTTAGAATTAATGATTCCAAAGAACCTTATTCTTCTCACACCTCTTGGACTCGAACTCAAGGACTCACACTCGTCGGATTCTTCAACAAACTTCATAAGCAGACTTGATCGACTCAGACTTCAAAAACTCAGAATTTAAAGCTTTGGACTTCTCAGACTCCTTATCCTTCTCAGACACTTTATCCTTCTTATACTCTTTGAACTTCATAGTTTTAGACTTCTCAGACACAGGCCCAGACACAGGCCCAGAGCCTTTAGACTCAAGGATTCCCACGACTTCGAGTTGTTAGACTTAGACTTCCGGACGTAATTCAAGACTTTTAACTCCAAATCCATACTTCAAACTTAAAAGACATGAGCTCCAAAATCTCAAGGCTCATACCAAGGCTCATACCAAGGCTCATACCAAGTCTCATACCAAGTTTCAGAACTGACCCAAAAAAGCGACAAGACAAAGTGACCCAGAATCAGACTGAACCCAATCAAATAGATCAAATGGACAGGGTGATAAAAGGATAGATCGCTAAAAGCCAAAACCAATAAGCAATTGATCACTAAACCAATATCAATAAGCAACGAGATCCGGAAAAAACGGTCATAGGTAGATTCTGGGGTTCTAGACTTCCAGATATGTTAAGTCAGCTGATGCAAATCAATTGCAAGTAGTTGTCTCACAGGGACTCTGCAAGCTATTTTTAGCAGACCTTTTAGTTGGGATTTGGTGATAATGATAATGATGATAATGATGATAATGATGATGATGATGATGATGATGATGATGATGATGATGATAATGATGATGATGATGATGATGATGATGATGATGAGGGCGAGGAAGTTCTGAATGAAACCATGATCTTAGAAATCTTGGTCTTGGAAATCATGGTCCTATCATGATTTCAAACCTGCATATTCAGGAAACCAAGAGCTCAACACAAACGTTTGCATTTTGCATTCCCATATACTGTTTCAATCACGAGTCCCACAATATAAAACTTAGCAATATCAATGGAAACTGATATCCAAAAAGCCATAAAACTATTGAATGATTTTCAGATTTCCCAAAAATCCAAGACAAAACAACCCCCATTTAAGTCCCATATCCTTCTTCAAGTCAACAACTCTTTAACCTCAACTAGTCCTTCTTTTGTTTCTTCTGTGAGTCATGGTCTTCCATATGAGATTGAGTGATGACTCCTTGACTCCTTGACTCCTTGACTCCTTGACTCAAGGACTGGGATTGACTAGGATTGACTCATGACAATGACAATGACAATGACAATGACAATGTCATTTTTGAGACTCCCTTCAAATCTGTACAGGAGGGTCTCCACCAAAAATCATTTCCACTCAAAGACAAGAGTGATGTAGAACCGTTTCCAAGCAAAAGAAAACCTTCTTTAAGATCTAGATCAGAGTGTGGATCTAGAGACGTTTTTCAGACCCCCAAGAAGTCCACGTGGTTGTATGAAAATGAAGACTTATTATTTAGTCAGATTTTTGGTGACTCCATACCCATTTTCAACCATAAGAAAGCTAAATTTAAGAACTTGTCCATAATTGTCCAGAACTTCTTCATTATTGTCCATTATTGTCTAATTATGACTTCGGGTACTTTTAGCTTTCAACAAGGCTTCACACGGTGGTATAGAAACCCGTACACCACCAAGATACTCCAACACAAATCAACACCTTTGCAACTTACTGGCAACAAACGAATACCATAAATAGATGTCTGGAAGGTCCAGGTCAGTATCAGGATGAATTACGTCATCAATAGACTCCTGAAACATGTGACTGGTGATAAGTCTCTTTTGACTGAACCTAATTCTTTGAACTAGGGTTGGTTGATTGCTAGTGCAAGGGGTGGATTGAATATCAACAGATGAAAGGTTTTTGAATTGAGAGGCTGTGTTTTTTTGGCTGATTAAACGCTGTGAATGTGATCCTGATTCATTCTTTACGCCTCCTTGAGGACACTGGGTCATTCATTGACTCGTAAGGAGTTTTTCCACCGAGAGTTTGTCTCAATACCAGTTCTCGGTGCCATGTTACAGCATCCTAATGATGTTTTCTCAGCTTCCCACCTACACAACGATGAATACAATGAAGAAAACAACAAAAGAACACGAAAAAAAAACACATTGAATCCATAATGTCATAATGTCATAATGTCATAATGTCATAATGTCATAATGTCATAATGTCAAAATCTTATAATCTTATAATCTCACAATCTCATTATCTCATAATCTCATTATCTCAAAGTCTCCAAATTGACTTCATAGTCTCCATAGTCTCCATAGTCTCCATAGTCTCCGTACATTTTGGGTGATGTCAATGTAAATGTGTACTCAGGAAGTTGAATACTGTTCTTAGTCAAAAGTGCCATTATGTATGTTGATGATTCTCTCTATTGGTGATAGTGTAGTTTCAACCGCGGTAGTCATGCTAATGATACTCTATTCCCTAATCTTCAGGATTGAGTCTTCATAACATCTAATCTCCATATTCTCTAATCTCTATAGTCTCCAACCTCTATAGTCTCCACTATTCTATAACCTCTCATTTCTAATCTCTATCGTTTCCACTATTACTTAACATTAAACATACCCTTTTGCTGGATATTGCCCGTGACATCGGGCTCAATCAACTTTAGTTAGTAACAAATAAAAAACAAAATGACTGCTGCTTCTTGTAACATTGTAACATTGTAACATTGTAACATTGTAACATTGTAACATTGTAACATTGTAACATTGTAATATTGTAATATTGTAACATACATCTTGTACTGGTTGGTACGACATGATTACTAAAGGGTTGACTATTAGAGAGAGAGATACGTAATGCGCGATCAATTTGAGGCATGTCACGTGCGCGACCCATATATTATATATATACATGTATACATATATATACTCAATTTATGAGTATGGTGGTAGCCCTAAAAGTATTGAACACGTGACACTCACATATCTTAATTAAAACTCATTAGGACCAGTCCACAATTCACTGAATTCTCCTCTATTTGCCTCCTTATTGGTGGATGTAGATGCACTACGGGAGAGATGGAGACTGACCCGATCATCCGGAAGTCGTGTCATGGCCGTGACAAGAGGTGCGGTGAATTGAGACTTGGCCGTAGCCAAAGTCCCCACTGTTCGGGCCTCTGAGGGCTTGAGGTGCTGAAATGGACCCCTCTTATTGATCCGGATGAAATTCTGCGTATGTCCAAGTGGCTGGAATGGTGTTAAACTGGTATCTGGAGGAACTGGGTCGGCGAGGTCACGTGCGCGGGGAAATGGGTCGTCTATATCTTGGGGCAGGTCTTTTTGGCGCAATTCTTCACTTTGTGCTTCATCTTCCGCCTCCATAGTTGGATTATCCTGAAGTTCCACGGATTCAGCCGTGGCTGGAACCAGATATGGAATGAGTTCCTGCATCGACGGCCCAAGAGTGTCTGAAGTGTACGAAAAATACACTGCCAGAAACACGCTTAAGATGGAAACAACCGTAAACACAATAGGAGGTCTTATTGCGTGGAAATAAAGGAGAAACCCATTAAGGAGAGCTCCCAGCGCATATGCAGTCGAAGTGGCCACCGAAAGTCCCTTATATCTCGAGTTAGGGCTTAACGATTCCGCACAGTGAAGCAGGAGTGTAGCAGCTATAAGCGAAGAATAAATGGAAACGGTAAAAGAAGTCAAGGCCAAAATTGTGGAAGCTGGGAACCGGCGCACGGTGTGCAGGAGCTGGTAAGGTTTAGGGTCCAAGCCTGAACTGGACGAGTAGACAAAGCTAATTACCGTCATAGCTGTATAAGCACCAGAAATGAGAAATAAACCCAAGGCCAAAGAATGGGTACGGCTGGTGGTCTTAAGGAAGATACAAGGAACAGCCAGAAACACTAGCTGGAGTGCATACTGCGTGTGGAAACTAATCTCCACTGCTGAAGTAGCAAGCAGGCAAAATGACCCCAAGTACTGCCAAAAGAGTGGAGAAACCACCAAGGAAAGGAGTTGACCCAATTGCATGCATAAAAGAGCCTTGAGCCAGCCATGCATGGGGTTAATATAGTCTGGCCCAGGGCTCATAGCAGGCGTAGTAGTAGGCGTAGCAACAGGCTCATTAATCACAGGTATATCCAACACTGGGGGTTCAAGCAAATTATTCGGACCAGCAACATTGGAATTCTGTAATGCTCTGGAAATCACTGTAGTTCTTGATTTGATACTTGGTCTCGACTTGACCGATTTATGGCTCATACTACGTCTCACCTTGGTAAGTTTCGTATGCGTCTGTTGAGCACTCAGCCATTTTCCCCGATCCAAAAGCACCTTAGGAGACTGAGGCAAAAAAAACGTACTGCCCATAAGTAAGACACCCCAAAAAGCTTCAACTAGCCATGCATAATGGAAAGCAGCAGGGGACCCGATTCGGGCTCGGAGTAAAAGGGAGACTGCATACAAGCACTCCTGGGCAATGACCAGCATTTCCACTTTCCATGCCACACAAATGGCTCTTTCGGCTGAATTTAACACTTCAAAAATATAAAGGTATGATGCAACGCTGGAGAGGCCTAGACCCACTCCTTTGCCGAGTTTCCAGAGAACAACTTGCAGATTGGTTCCGGCACAGAAGGTGCCCACACATCCCACGACCCAAAATATCAGGGCCACTCTCATGGTATCCAAGGGACCCAAGTAGGAGCAGATTCTTCCACAAAAGAGTGAAGACACTGAAGTTAGTATGAAATGGGTGAGTAAATGAGACAGATGAGACTAGGATAGACAGGTGAATAGAGGTGAAACAGAGGTGAAACAGAGGTGAAACACTGATGAAACAGAAGTGAAACACTGATGAAATATAGGTGAAAGAGCTGAACAGATGTAAAACATGAATGAAACACAACTGAAACATGGATGAAACATGGATGAAACCAACTTGAAGTAGATCTGAAACACTCTAGATCACTCTAGATCACTCTAAAAGCCTCTGGAAGTCTCTGAAACAGCAGTGAAACCAGTCTAAAACAACCTAAAACCAATCTGAAACAATAATTCAAATAATTATTGCCTGACTCTAAAGAAAGACATACTTGCGGCTCCGATGGAACATGCACTCATGAGCATGAGGATCTCCATCTGGGGAACGTTTTCATAGGAGTAGGCGAGCTTTTCATTGGCCATGAAGGCCACAAGAGGAGTCTGGTCCAGTGATATAAACACGCCAGGTATGGCTGCAAGAAGGGCCACGCCGTGGGGGTGATATACTCGGATCATGAAGAGGTACGAATGGGTGCAAAAACGATAGAAAAGTAGTGAGGCCGCGCTATATGCAGGGGCAACAAAAGATTACAGAATTGAAACAGAGACAGAGACAGAGACAGAGACAAAAAATGGGGAAGGGGGGGGAAGAGGGGGATTTATGGTGAATGGAGAATAAGAAAAGGGATTATTGATTCTGGATGTGGTGAGTTGGTAATGGTAGGTTTGGTTCTTGGTGGGATAAACTGAGTTGCGCACGACCGAAATGGAAGTGTGTTCATGGTACTTTGGTTAGTGTTCTTTTTGGATTTATTAAAAAGTGGGGATATTGGAGTGCAAGTAGAAAGTGGGATGAATGTGTATGAGTGTGTATGAGTGATTACGGGGAATGGACGGGGAAGAGTCGGGGGAAGGGTAGGGGGAAGGGACGGGGCCGCCCCGGAAATTACCGAATAAGGCAATTTCCCGGACCTGCCTCAGTCACCATATCCCCAAGTAACTCCCCACATACACCCGTCAAACTAATAATTCTTTTTTTAAACTGACCTACACATTATAGGATTCAACCTACATGTATTCCAGAAAGTGTGGAGCTTTGGAAATTTAAGAGGAGACAAGAGAGGAGAGTATGACTAACTCTGAAGTGGTTATTTAGAGAAAAAGTAAGTACAAGTGCCCATCGATCCAATGTATCTTTGATCTTGATTGTCGCTTATCATCTGCAATAAGACCAAAAGAGCTACTATATATTTTTTTTTTATCTTTGAATTGAAGTTCTTTCAAACTAAATGGAAGCACTTTCCCTCTATAATTCATGTTATTAAGGTACTTCCTATCTAGTCTTTGTGAATTTTGTATTTCTAGTCTCTACTCTACACCAGTCTACGCCAGTTCATTCAATAATCTGTTACTCATATATCTGTAACTCATATATCTGTAACTCATATATCTGTAACTCATATATCTGTATGTTAGACCTACTATGGGTAGACACACTACCCACGGAGGTATCTTCGAAGTGTACGAATGCCAATAACATCATCCTAGTCACCAGAACCCGTGACATGGACTCATCCATTCACCTTAGCTCATGACATGGCGTTTAACTGCCTTGCTTCACTTCACCGGTATTCACCGGTTCCCTATATATTCACCCGGATTCCCACTTATTGGGAATCCATCAACGAATGAACATAACTCCAAGTATTAGACGTATTCAAGAATCTAACACTGTATATAATATATCTGTATATAATATATCTGTATATCTGTATGAAGATTAACGTGCCTTTCCTTCTCACTTCCCGAGCAACCATTGTCGCTGATTAGCTGAGCCTCACACCAAGTGTAAAACCGGCCCACCACCAAAGTTGGCTCTTCCCAGCTCCATTTTTGATTATTTGCCCAAATTAACTATTTGACGTTTCCCAAAAAAAAAAAAAATTCCCCTCCTCCTCCTCCTCCTCTAACTTTCCGCACGTGTTTATCTCCACATATATAGTACATCTGGTCTGACTAGTATATTTAGTAGATCTCTAGTTCCAATTTAGTCTATCTTGTATAACAGTGATTTTCAAGGCTATTCAAACCAGGGGGAGGATGTTATGTTCTTTTTAATACATTTATGCCTAAACTCTTATATTCGTTGATGGTTCCTCAAAGAGAGGAAACAGGGTGGCTTATATACCTTTGAGAGAAACGTGGAACCGAAAAACTCTCCACCAGAACAACGGTAAGGATTGTTCTGGAATATTCGAAAGGAGTCATTGATGTGGGAACTGCTGTGATGTGCTATGATGGCCAGACGCGGTATCACCACTGTAACAATCGGACTGAGAGGCTTCATAATACCTTCATAGGCAGGGCCCTGCCTATGGTGGATCTAACAACTATGTCTATATGACTATATGAGTATAACTATACTAACTGTACTAACTACTATATGACTACTAAGACTACTATAACTAATATGACTATACTAAGTTTGACTCCTGTGACTACTAAGACTACTAAGACTACTAAGACTGGTATGACTACTATGACTATGACTATGACTATGACTATGACTATGACTATGACTATGACTATGACTATATGACTGGTGGAAGGTTTTTTATTAAGTAACACCTTTCCTTGTGCATTGGCCTTCTTATAGTGATCTGGCTCCTTGTGCCGGAATCCATCCGTGAAGATGTCTCTGAAAGAACGGTCTCTTCAGCGGAGCGGAGCTTACAGTATGTAAGGTATATGAAGTAGTAGGGCATAACTCGAAGTCTTCGGAAGACAAGAAGTGTGCTTCGGTAGCAGCATTACACAAAGTAGCGAGAGTTGGATCTGGTCTTTTCGTAGTCAACTTCTTGTTGAACAACTCATCCAACCAACCATTACTAAGGCTTCTATGACTTATGATTATACGACTATGACTATACTAACCATTACTATATGACTGTATGACTATACCAACTGTGACTATACCAACTGTGACTATACTAACTGTGACTATATGACTAATGAGACTAATGGGACTATATAACTGGTACTACTACATTGTTATGTTCTTTAATACATATATGCCTAAAAACTTATATTCGTTGATAGTTCATCAAAGAGGGATCTGTCCACCAGAACAATGGTAAGGATTGTTCTGAAATATTCGAAAGGTGCCATCTATTCATGAAGTGCTCTGATGCCCAAAAGCCGTATCACCATTGTAACAATATTCGGACTGAGAGGCTTCATAATACCTTCATAGGCAGGGCCCTGCATATGGTGGACCTAACAGAGGAGGAGGTCAAAATGTTTCGAACCGGAACTAGCAAAATTAAACAAACCAATAACTCAAATTAGACAATTAGTAAATTGAACAATTAGACAATTTCAATCTATGCAAACCATAGGTGAGAAAACTATAAGTGAGAAAACTGTTTTAGCTAATAGTGCTAGATTCCCCTGCTGAGTCATGTCACTGTCATAAGCCGGTCCAGTCCAACGTAAAAAATTCTCTTTCTTTGGATGAAGAAGGTGTTGAGCAAAGAAGGCAAAGTCCGACTTGCCGAGGGTCACCTCGTCTGATAGACTATAAGACTGTTAGACTATAAGACTGGTAGACTATAAGACTGGTAGACTATAAGACTGGTAGACCCAGTAAACCCCATCTGCCTCCAACACCTGAACTCACACTCGAAGATGGTATGATTACCACTGAGGGGAGACTCTATCACGACGTCTTCAGCATTTTTAATGATTATCTAATCTTCGGAGATTTTAATAAGGTGAAACCCTTTATATTACAGTTGGACGATGTCACCCAATCATGGTTAAGAATGAAGATGAAGAAGGATGAGGAAAGAGTCATAGTCTTTCTTCTTCCATCATATTCAATCCATCCTTATTCCGATCCATTGCCTGTCTTCTCCTCTTTCCTGCTCTCTTGCCTTACCTATTATAATCTCTTCCTCTTCCTCTCTTCCTCTCTTCTCCCTCCTCCCTCGGCTTCTAGCCATTCCATAGTCTCTTTCGAAGGAAAAGATTACATCATGCATGGCTAATCAGTACCTGGTTTGGTTGTTAGGCGTCATCTGTGATACCTTGACTTAGAAGCACCAACCACTGCACAGTACATTTGACACCACGCTGGGATACACCCAGCCCAACAATGCTCAACAAAAAAGCTTCAATCATTGCTCTAGAGAAGAATAAAAGCGGATCCTTCTCATTGGTACCCTAAGACAAGAAAGATGTGTCCTGTAAAATGGTTGTCCAACAACTTTCTCAATACGGCGATGGCACCATAGAGCTTGGAATCAAGAAATTGATCCAGGTGTTGATGAACTCCAGGTACTTGAATGCTGACTACAATACTGTGGTGAGAAAACTATAAGTGAGAAAACTATAAGTGAGAAAACTATAAGTGAGAAAACTATAAGTGAGAAAACTATAAGTGAGAAATTGTAAGTGGGAAAATTTATTACATGGATATCACCATTACACATTCACTAATTGTTAGTACTTGATTTTCTCCGGAAAAGTGCATCAGATATCTGGGAAATTCTTATCATGAACTGTTTATCAAATGAGCTTGGCTAATACCGTCCGATACCAACTTGAAGCCGGTAGTGCCTCCAATACTGAAGCAAAAGCCTTGGCATTGTTCACCGTATTCTTCTGGTACTCGTTGTACTCTGGTGACTGGCACTGGTTCAAAGCTACTGCCAAGGCTGAGATGTGTGTGGTTGTGAAGACCTCCCTAGTGTGGAGGGAACACGGAGAAGTTGATCTTGTGCTCTAACTCATATGGGATCTCCTTTCCTTTCTTGGTCAGCTTTTGGATTCCCTTACTGAAGAAGATCATGGCTCCAAGTGGGCCTCTCAACGACTTGTACATGGTGGTAGTGGTGGTGATAATGTGGGAGTCTTTCAAACCAAATGGAGGAATGTTTTACACCTACTTTCATTGGAATTCAATATTCTGAAATCTTAAATCTGGAGGCTTGTTTGAATAGTTTTGTAAAAGACACTGTATCTAGTCTATAAAGTGTATTGTAGTAGAACCAGTCTGACTAGTAGAACCAGTCTGACTAGCAGAACCAGTATATCCAAGAGATCCAGTATTTCTATATAACTATGAAAGGTGCCGAGTTAACAGTAACTACTAGGATTCTATACCATTCTGATTAGTATCTTGGCAAGTACTATGCGTACTTCCCAGACGGCTAGTAATTACTTCTGTAATGATATCTGAGACTCAGACTAGAGTACTAGATTATATAGTGAGGTAAACTCCAAAGTCCTTACCTGCCCAATCTTACAGGTACTGAATCCCACCAAAAGTCGAACCTATGAACACAATTTCTAGAAGTGGAGTGTCAAAGCAAGTCAAGTCCTAGAAACAAAACCACAATCATTGATACCAACCAGTATTCACCAGTACTAACCAAATCCACTCTTAATTAGTAGTAACCAGTACTGTCGACAGGGCGAGGGCTTGGCTGGACACCGCACCCAAGTCAGTCTACCCATGCTTCGCTTAACTTTCATTATACGGTATGAACAGGGCCAAGGCCCAATAATTCACACTCAGTAAGAATCCTTTCCACTGATGATAACGTCGTTGATCTTCAAAACCATTCTAGTCAAACTGCGTAGCCAATAACAATTGTTGCTTCTTACCGATCAACGGGTCAAATCCTCACGAAGAGCTCCTCTATGTCATTGGTTCCCTTACCCAAACAATCAACTCCCAATCTGGCGGACTTCTCGACTGCGTGCTTCAATTTGAGGCTTGATAAGGTGTCGATTTGAGGCTTGATAAGGTGTCGATTGGGTTCAATAGAGAGTTTTCGGCGAGGATCATTGGCACTTGGTCCAAAGAATTGGCACTTGGTCCAAAGCATTGGCAAAGGCCCGGAATGCATATTGATCAATGCCCTTTTGTTTTTCTGCAGCATCGTTCACGGCAATAGAGCACGAAAGCCCTACTACTCCACCTCCGTAGACAACTCTATTGTCTCTAATCAAGTTACGGACCACACAAATCGAGTCGTGTAATGCTCTGATACCTTCAGCAACGATCATTCCGTTGGAACCTCTGATGAAGCACGTCACTGCTTTCGTATTAGAGCAGTCCTCGATCACCAACATACGATCTCTTGTAGTACCGAACTCAAGTTCTCTGATCACACCGGCATGGCCCAATTTCTCCGGAGACAAGTCCTCAAATCTAGGCATAATGTGTCCGTTTGTAGCAATGGCCAACAACTCCAACTCGGAGCCACCAATCTATCTGATAGCATTTTATTCGTTCCACAACAATAAGTGGTTGGCCTCATTGTCGAATCCCCATTGAAAGGCCACCACGTTAGCACCCCATACTGCACCTGCATATAAGAAGAGATGCACGGGTCTCACGCATTGCGAGCTCTGCGTGGAGTAATTGACTGATTTAGACCTTGGACTGCTTCACTCTTTTGCAGCCTCTATTAATTCCCAGCTTGGTTTCAACACTATATTCCAATCCTATCCTGCAGATAAACGCCCCCATCCTAACCTAATATACTAATACCCAAACCCGTACACCATGCTGCTACCGTGTCCCCGTGACCGCATCTATGCCGGAAACTCCCAGAACCTACAGTTTCTCTTCCCCTCTGAAACTCCCGTGCTACTTACAGATACGTACTCCAAGAAAACGCTTATGCGGTCACCGCTTATAGTGGCCATCTATCCGAGGTTCCAGGTTTCGCTTTCCAAGCCACTTTCGGGGCTTACCAGTTCTTCCATCAATGACGAGGATGACCAGAACTTGAGGGAACCGGAAAATGACTCTTATTTCGGGGGCGAGTTGGCGGAAGATGATGAAATGTGGGATCTTCTGGATCCGGCGGTTGACCCTCGGAAACCTTCTTCCAACCCCGAGCGTACTGCAGACAAGACTACTACCGTTGAAGTCTTGGTCAAAGCTTCCTCCGTGGTGGTTGAAGATGTGGAGTATTCTTTACCTGCAGGTGTCAAGTCGGTAGTATTGATTCCCCATACTTCGGAAGTCAAGTCAGAATTTAGGTCTGAGGGTCATAATTCTAAATCTGATCTCAATCCCGAGGGCACTAATTCCGGGGCCAATAATCTCGAGGGCAATAATCCCGAGGGCATCATCAATTCCGAGGACTCGCTACTCATATCCCTTCTATCAGGATACTCCCTATTGGTCCGGATCTGGCGGGTTCCGAGGGGCTTTTCTGATGCTCTGTTCCTGCAAACACTGCAAAATCTGCCCGTATACTCCTATGTCTTCCGTCCCTTTGTTGTACAGTGGTGGCAGCTCTGGGACCTCGGTACGACCGAAAGTTCCAAGGTCTCCACTTCCTCCCACCCAAACTCCTTACCCGTACGGCCGGAAATGGAGTCCGGCTTCTCTTTAGCCGCACACCCCTCGGGACTCGCTGTGGTATCATCTTCAGCCCATTCGATCTTCCGGATCCACTCTTGTCAGCTCACACCTGCAGGACTCCAACTATCACCTCAATTTAATGTCCCCATCAATGGAGTTCTCTTGAATCTGTGTTTTGCACATCCTCTCAATACACTGGAAGCAAGCAACCACATTCTTTTTTTGACTCTCACCTTGTCTATGCTGAAAAGATTGGAACTCTCGCTCTATAGCTGGTACGCACATGAGCCCTGGGAAGGTAACTTGGAGACATCAATTCTACCATTGAACAACAGTTTCCCCTTTCCAATTGCCATAATTCCTCTCGCAAACAATAATAGTTTCCTTCTAGTTTGCCCTGAAGAATTTATTATTGTGACTGTTAATAATATTTGGTCTGCTGATTATTCATTCTCGCGGACTGCATACAAGGGATCCTTCCCTACTGCCTATTCCATTCCTCAATTACCAATTTTAAGTGCTGATGAAGATGTTATCACTTCGGATCTATGTGATGAAGTTCTTATTGCTTCAGATGATGGAATTATCTACTCGGTCATTGTGCAGGACAACAAGACCTTGGAGTGTGTACCCATTATACGTGTGGCCGACCCGATTTCGGTATTTGATTTATATCCTGAACAAGTGGGTTACACCTTGACTTTTGCTAGTGATACGGGAGGAGCCAAGGAGTTGTATGTGCCGGCGCTCTATATGCAGGACGAACAAAAGGTTCCATATACCCATGCCACGCTTTGCAAGGATTATAAAAACTGGACTCCTGTGGTGGATGTATTAGTGATAGACTCAGTGGGAACTCGGAACGTGGAGAGTGACTGTCTGCAGGAATTGTGGACACTTTCAGGGCTAGGTCGAAGAACAAAGTTGTCTCATATCAGTCTGGGCTATTTGATACGAAAAGACACATCTATAGATGAGACTTACCGCAAAGCCCACACCCTATTTCTTTTTTCCCGGAAAAATATCGGTTATGTGGCGTGTTGTATGCCATTTGAAACCAAATTTTTGGATCTTGAGACAAGACAAGAGAATGTGGGTTTGGGGTCTTTTTTTTCGGGAAATTTTACCCTTTGGTGTGCTAATATTACACTGGAAGTGGTTGTCCAGGTGAGTGCTGCACAAGTGCTCATAACCGACTTCACCACCAAGAGAACCGTGGACCTTTCAATTGTGTTTGCCAAATCCATACATGAATGGGTTGTTCTTGTATGTGAAGAGAATGGATTTTTGAACCTTCAAATCCGAAAAGTCGATGTTTCCGCCCAGGACTGGTTCCCTCTTGTGTACTCTGTGCAGGTCTCGGCCCAAGTGAGTGCTTTGAGTGTGGCTGAAACAGATGAAACTTTATATGTGATTCTTGGGACGTTTGAGGGCAATTGTCTGTGTATGGAACTCCTAAAAAAAGACCTAAGTACTCTGGAATTGTTCTCCATTGAGTTGGCGGCCTGTGTGCAGGAAACGGTGGTCCCGCATGATATGATGTTTTTTCCCGATTCAGCCCAGATGTTTATGGGTACCAAGGAGGGTTTTTTCGTGTCGTTCCATGTTCAAAACCATAATGTTGGTGTGGTTAAAAAACT
This sequence comes from Metschnikowia lochheadii, assembly GCA_002370915.1. Classification (NCBI taxonomy): domain Eukaryota; kingdom Fungi; phylum Ascomycota; class Pichiomycetes; order Serinales; family Metschnikowiaceae; genus Metschnikowia; species Metschnikowia lochheadii. The sequence continues at coordinate 1,554 of NLAW01001480.1, read as the reverse complement.
CCGGCTTTGTCTGATGCCTTTACGGCTCATTCTTAGCCACCAAGACCCGAATTTATTGGTGGTATATGCTAGGAATATCTGGCTCTTCAATTTATACGTGCTGGAAGCTCCAAGTCGAGTGTCATTTGGTGAAAAACTGGAGAAATTAGTGTACCTGATGATGGAGGTTCCTGCATATAACATTCCAGATCCTGCACACAACCAACACATCAAACTCCTTTTTGTCAAAGAAGATGGGCTTGGTATGGGAGCTCTTTTCACTCATAAGTCGGCAATTATTCGGCAAATCAGCATTGGTGAGCCTGCCAAGAAAATGGCCTTCCTCCAGCCACACGGGCTCTTTATCTTGCTCAGCAAGTCCAAAAACCCTTTGACCAGGATCAAATTCGCCGACAGAAAGAATTATAAAATGCTTCCAACGGTGGAATTCGATTCCCGTTCCGGCATACAGCGCAAAGACCCCATTTTCGCCTCAGGAGAGTTTCCAACTTGCTGTCTCATCTGGAAGATTATACGAGGAGACCGAGTGTCCAAAAAAATCATTGTGGGGTCTCTGATTGAAGGCAAAGGAGGTAACCTTAAGATCCTCGATGTGTCAAAAATCGTTTTGGACGGTACACAAACCACCATCATTAAACAAGTGGAACTTATTTCGATTCCTAGAGAACAAGCGATCTCCTGCATAGAACAGATTGGCTCCACCATTCTCTTTTCTTGTGGTCCATGCATTTATTCTACATCTTATAAGTTGGAGAGTAAGAAGCTCAAGCCGGCACATAAGCTCGTGAGTCTTTCATCGGATGTCACTTTCATGAGTGTGACTCAAGACTCAGTCTTATTGGTCAACTCCAAATTGGACTCACTTTTGGCCTTCAAGTACAAGGAAGAAAGCGGGGAAAACGAAGAACAATTGGAAGTGGTTTTCAAGGACAACATTCCCCGCAGTTTGGTGAATAATTCTGCATTACAACAAAATTATTTTGCGGGAGATAAGTTGCATTCACAAATGGTGATTATGGAACCGCAAAAAAAGGAAAATATGTGTGTTAAACTCTCGATGATTCCGCGAGCTTATCAGGCCCGATTCTCCAGTATGTGGGCCAAACCCGAAGATCATATTGTTGCAGTTGGAGTGAATGGGGAAGTGGTGAGTTTCAAGCCGGAACAAACGACGGCGAAGGAATCTCTTGACCGGACTTTGGCCCAAAAGTATGGGCTCACGCATGAAACTCCAATGGTGGAACTTTTGGAGCGGCTTGGAAGGCCTTTCCTGCAGAAAGTCACCGGTAAGGGCTTCCACAGCTTGAACAAGCCGTATTTTGATTATATCTCCAACAAATTAGCATTCGAAAAGTCCATCCGCAGCAACTACTATCAAATTATAGTTGATCATGATTTGGACGAACTTTCTGCCATTATTGACTCTGGAATCGGTTTATAAGTGAGCTAACACTTTACTAACTGTACGTGTTAGACCTACTATGGGTAGACACACTACCCACAGTGGTATTTCTCGAGCCTACGAATGCCATTGTCTCACCCAAGGCACCTTAA
>NLAW01001479.1:0-56362 GCA_002370915.1 Metschnikowia lochheadii | reverse complement strand
GTAGTAGTAATAGTACTAGTACTAGTAGTAGTAATAGTACTAGTACTAGTAGTAGTAATAGTACTAGTACTAGTAGTAGTAATAGTAGTAGTACTAGTAGTAGTAATAGTAGTAGTACTAGTACTAATAGTAGTAGTACTAGTACTAATAGTAGTAGTGGTAGTAGTAGTAGTAGTGGTAATATTCCATCGTGTACACTCAAGGTGGTCTTATGAAGCCTAATCTTTCCAATATTAATGATGGCCATTTCGAGTATCGTTTCAATCTTCTAGAAAAACCCTTACTATTGTTCTGTAAAAGAGTTTCTCGAATGCCTTCTCTTAAAGGTATATAAGCCACTCCAGGCCCTCTCTGAGGATCTATCACTGGACATACTTTTAGTTAGACATAAATGTATCAAAGAACATAACAGACTAATATTTATATTAACACGACTATGATTACGATATCTGTCGGATTGACTACTCATCTTACTATGTATTTCTGTCTATAACCAAATATGACCATGAATATACTATAGCTGGCCATGATGACTTACACTACTAATACTACCACCACTACTAATACTACCACCACTACTAATACTACCACCACTACTAATACTACCACCACTACTAATACTACCACCACTACTAATACTTCTATTGCTACTGGGAGTACGTTGACTAAACCTAGCTTGAACGTTCAGGCTGTTAACACACCTCTACAGCCGTACTCAATTTGTTAACTACTACAGCCACTACTATACTTACCACTAGCCCCAAGTATTGGGCAAGTTGAAGGCTGAGAAAGAGAGAGAGAGAGAGATGTATCACCATTGACATTGCTGTCCAAACATTGCTCTTCCAAAAATTTCTCTTCCAAAAATCTCTCTTGGGAAGTTCGAGACTCTAAACTACCACATCACTGTCATTGATGCACACCCCACTCCACAGAGATTCCATCAAGATCATGTTCACTGGTACTTCCCAAGCTAAGCTGACTGTACTATATTGAACATTGCCGGTGGTTTCTGTGAGTTTAAGGCTTCGTACCTCCACGGAAAAGGACGGTCAAACCAGAGAGCACGCTTTATTCAAAGAGTTCAAAAGTTAAACTCTTAGTACTACCCTCACTTAAAATCAACCAATACATTTTTTCTTTTTTAAAAAAAAAAAAGAGACAATCAATTTACAAGTTCCTAGTCCAGCTTCTTGATGTCTTTTGAATAAGTTCAACGACACACCAGTGTCAAAATTTCCTGATTTACTTTTAATTTTATTATAAGCTATAATAAATAAATCCTCATTTAACATAAATTTCCTAAAACTTCTATTATCTTTTCTTATTACATTTTTTTATAACTTTTTGAAGAATTGATTTATTTAAATCTTTTCTAAATAATTTTCATACTTAAAATTATCCATCTTTTATTGATCATATTGATGAAAATGATTATTTAGATTTCAATTATTCTTATTTTAGTAGTAAAAAAATAAAACTAATTGTTAGATCAGATAAAAAAATTAAAAAATTAAATCTGCCTTCACAAAAGTGTGTTAGGTTTCGTTATTGTGTATATAATAGACCTAATTGATATTTGTATCAATGTTTTTATTGGTGATTTAATTAATAAAAAACCTATAAATAGTAAGTCTAAGTCTCAAACTTCAACGGGTTTAAGTGGGTTTCAAGTGAGTTTTATATAGGTCTCATATGAGTTTCAAATGCGTATCAAACGGGATTCAATTGAGTTTCAAAGGAGTTCTAAATGTGCTTCAATTGAGTACCAAAGGAGTATCAAAGGAGTTTCAAATAAGTTTTATGAGGCATAAGTGTCAATTGAGTTTCAAAGGTGTTTCAAAATTAACTTGGGACATGTCAACGAGTACCTAGCATGTACTGAGGCGAGGTACTTCGTGGATATATTGTATGCAGACAATGTACTTCGTAGAGGCGTTGGATGCGTTTGAGTGATGCACTATGTGCAGGCCACTGGTGGGTGAAAACTCTTCACCCACCTCGCACCTCGTCTGAGACTTCGGTCTTGTAAGGTACAACTTACATATCCCTGTATATCAATATATACTAAAACATAAGTTGAAAGGACATGACTGTAATGTATACATGTTGATATTTGACGCAATTCACTGGATATCAAAGGAGTTCCAAAAGAGTTTTAAATAAGTGTCAACTGAGTCTCAAATGAGTTTCAAGTGAGATCCAAAAACATCAGTTTCTTTTGAATAGTAGTACTGAGTCTCAATTATCTTAGGGGTGTGGTGAGTAAAAAAAGGGTGCTGCCAGTTTGGGTGCGCGAAGGGGCTATATATATATACCCAGATATCAGAATTGCAGCCATGCAGTCCTTTGTTTATGGATTCTATTTCGTTGACCTTCTTAATATATTTCAAATACACTAGGTCTTAATTTTCTAATATTAGCTCCAATAAAGCTAAATTCTTTTCTTAAATTAGTTATTATCATTTTATCATCATCAAGTTCTAAGTGTTAGATCCACAATAGGTAGAAAACTACCTATAGAGACAATATGGAGCCTACGATCTCCGATTCTAGTAGTGTCGACTACAAATGCCGTGTCACGGCATGTGATCGTTGACAACTCGTGAATCCGACGCCCCTTTTGCACATGCCAGAACGATACTTCCATTGTTCTGATGGAGAGTTTTTCGGTACCACGTTTCTCTCAAAGGTATATAAGCCACCCCGGTCCCTCTCTTTGAGGAACCATCCACGAATATAAGAGTTTAGGCATAAATGTATTAAAGAACATAACACTAAGTCTCACTTTTCTTTTAAGAAAACTTTTACTAAATTCTTTATATCAAATACATTATATATCCACTTAATGTATAAGTTCCATATAATGATTCTATAATTATGTGAACTAAGTAAAATATACGTTAGCTAATTCTAATTATAGTAAATTAATTCATTATAAATCAGATAAAGTTTTAAGTTCTTAATTTAATTAAAATCTAATTTGGAGGTAATATTTATAAAAGAAATTATTCATATAAAAATAAATTAGAAAATTTAATTCATTCTATTAATGGAGAATTAAGAAATCCTATTAGTGTCATCAAATTTTATACCGATTCTTATTAATTTATATATTGAACTTATTAAATTAGAATCTCCTATTTTCTGTTTAATTATATTAATTAATTAATTATAAATTTACACCATGGTAGTTTTGAATTGGATCTGAAACCATCGTCTACTTCCATTGACGGTATTTCCTAGAATGTGCTAGAATATCCTAGAACGCGCTTGTCCAGGGATAAGGATCTAAAAATGAATGGTTCAAAAACCTTCTTAAAAGTTCAACTTCCATTTCAAATGGAGTAACTTCTACTTCAAGTAGTGTTTCGATCATTAACCCCACCTCAAAATGAAAACTTGAATTGATTGCTCAGAGTTCCCATATATGATTATATGTTTGCTTTCGTTTAGTCATTAATCTTTTAGTCATTAATCTTTTAGTCATTAACTCATTTCATGATTATTTACTTGTTCGACTAACATTTCTTGTTGACTTGTGGGTAGAATCTACTGTTCTTTAAGATATTTTAACATATAATTAAGGACCATTGAAAGGAAGGGCTTTCTTGGTTTGAGTCTTAAGCTCCTCTACCTCGTTCATCCTTCGTGACCTTCTTCAGCCTTCGTGACTTTCTTCAGCCTTCTCTACCTTTCGTCCTCGCTGAAAAAAGATCCGGTGTCGCACTCTGTCTGCCTACTACTGCTCTCACTACAGTGTTTTTCAAAAGTATTCAATCAGCGGGGAAAAATATTCCAACCACACTAGAAAAATAAAAACAACACAATAGTTCGACAAATTACTGTTTTTAATATACTTAATAGAGATTCCAGATAAACAGTTTATTTCAAACCCTTGATCCTTAACGATTTTTAAATCGTAAGTACGAAATACTTTTAATTATTGGTCTGCTTAATTTTGCTAGTCTGGTTTAAAACATATTGCTGCGCTGGTTTGATTAGTATTCAAAAAGACTGTATTGCCAAGTATAATGCAATATACAGTATACTATAGAACAATGTAGTCTATTTACAATTACCATTGAAGCTCTTATATAATACTATATAGTCATGGTAGTTATTGAAGAATGGGGACTATAGAAGGTAGTCTGTGAAGGACTGTGAAGAACTGTTTAGACTGTTTAGACTGTGTAGACTATGTAGACTATGTAGACTATGTAGACTATGTAGACTATGTAGACTGTATAGACTGTGAGCTAGACACTGTATCCGAGATTGGAAGTCCGAAAAAAAAATGGAAAATCCTGATGGATTAGAATGGAATGGGTTTTTATAGATGATATTCAAAATTTGGTTTGTTTTAGACGTGTTTCTGATTTTTCATCATGACTTTACTGGACCATGTATCTATTGAGGTAATTGGTCTTAAGTGCGAAACACCGTAAACCTACCCCATCCTTGTCCGAGAAGAAGACTACCAACACCCACCAAAACATACTCAAACCCCCCCCCTCCCCCGGAACCCCAAAACTTTGATTTCTCGTAAGGTGCCGAAAGTATCAAAATTTAGATCTACAGAAAAAAAATTACTTCGAAATATCTTTTTTAATCCCACATCTTCAAAATCACTAACACGGCATTTTCAAAATATCCCCAAATGTTTCGGGAATATTGTGGTCCCAAAGCCATATCTCTATGTACAGTGTTTTTCAAAACTATTCAAATCAAAATGGCAGAATGTTCAAACCACACTAATAAAATTATGCAACACAATAGTTCGAGAAATTAGTGTTTTTTAATACTTAATATAGATTTCACATAAACAGTTTATTTCAAATCCTTGATCCTTAACAATTTTTAAGTCGTAAGTACGAAACTTTTTTTTAATTATTGGTCTGCTTAATTTTTGCTAGTCTGGTTTGAAACATATTGCCACACTGGATTGAATAGTATTCAAAAAGACTATGTGTATCGCATGCGCATATATATTCAGCCATCAGAACCATCCATCAGAACCATCCATCAGAACCATCCATCAGGTCAAGCCATATTTCACAAAATTCGCTATAACTTTGCTGAATCTACTCTAAGGATTAAATTTTATGAATATACCTTGGAATCCTGTATTATACCCCTAGCACTACCAGAGCACTACTAGAACACTACTAGAGCACTACCAGAGCACTACCAGAGCACTACTAGAGACTGTACTACTGTACTACAGTGTTCTTCAAAACTATTCAAACCAGGGGGCAAAATGTTTGGAACCAGAACCAACAAAATTAAACAAACCAATAACTCAAAAAGTTTCGTACCCATTCACACAGTCTTTCAAACCATATGTCATAATGTTTCAAACACCATCTTTCTTTAGAATTCAATATTCTAAATTCTTAAATCTGGAGGCTGGTTTGAATGATTTTGAAAAACACTGTACTGTACTACTGACGGATTGGTACCTGCTTTTGATGAAACCCAAGTGGAAGCTAATTTTGCTATACTGTATTTGGTCAAGGAAGCCGCTAAAGTGAAACCTCCGAGTAAAAGTAAAATGACTGAGTTTCACATGTTCGAAACAATAAACTTTGAAGAGTCTGTCGGAGTCAATGGCGAACCATCGGTGTACTTAAGTACACCAAAACTCACAATTAATAGGAGCACCAATAAGGATGTAACAAATAACGGAATGGGCGACCACGACTAGGAACTTTAAATGATGCGATTCTGATTCTCACAGTCTCACAGTCTCACTGATTCACTGATTCAAGTCTCACAGTCTCAGTCTCACAGTCTCAGTCCCACAGTCTCAGTCCCACAGCCTCACAGTATCCCTAATGCTCACTTATGCTCACTTATGCTCACTTATGCTCACTGATTCTCACTGATTCTCACTAATGATCAGTTTCACAGTCTCACTATTTCTTAGTCTCAGTTTCTTCTCACTGAATGCCCACCAATTGTGGTCCCAGTATTATCACCAATTTTGACCAAAAAAATTAATTGATCCTGAAAAATGTAACTTAGAAATATGATCTAAGAATTAATTTGGCGTCACTATTATTATTATTATTATTATTATTATTATTAGGTCCTCTGGTTTTCATATGCCGTTATTATGACCTTGTTAATTGAGGATGGAGGAATGTGGTGTGGTGGCAATTGGTGGTGTGGTGGCAATTTGGTGGTGGTTTGAATAGTTTTGAGAAACACTGTATCACTCTACTTAACTACTCCCCAATACCTCTCTACTATACACTACTACTATACACTACTACTATACACTACTACTATAAGTTGGAAAATAGCACGGAATAAGAGCGCGCACGGCGCTCTAGGCTTGCAAGGCACGTCGCAACTAGTTTCCCCAACCTTGGTTGTTCTAACAATCAAGGGTTTGAGAAGGCCGACTCCCAAATATATAATGAGGCCTTCGCTACACCTTTCATTAGTTAACTAATCGAATATCTTTACCTAGGGAGACATACCAAGATGCCTCCCAGATCCAGACCCACCAGATCTCCTTGTACTGACATTGAGGCTCTGCCTATGTCTGAAGTAAACTCTTCAACTCAAGTGTTCACTTATCTTGATGAAACAATGAGATCCGTATCTTATAGTCATAAGAGATCTCTGGACCTTAAACCATGGTTACTCTATGGGCCACCTGATTCCCCAGCATTCCTAGCTGAGCTGGAGTTAAAGAATCTACACTATACACTACTACTATATACTACTACTACATCACCACTTTACTATTGCACTCCTAGTATCACCAGAGCTACTCTACAGTACTACTCTATAATACTGTAGAATATGTAAAATGAGTAATATAGGGCTCAAGACTAATTCGTTTAGATTTGCACTTTTCAGTTGAAAAGGTCCGATAGGTAGTTCATGGTTCCAAAGTCCCGGATTTCATTGTCGATATCTGAAATCCTCACATAATTGTAATCAGCAGCTTGCCAGATTCCTTGTCTCTGACTAAATTGATATGTGTGTGCTTTGGGTTCCCATACTGTGAGAAGATGGTGAGAACATCAGCTTCTTTAAGCGTGCGGTATAGATTGCCTATATAGCGGTAGGAAGTATCCGCATAGTCAGCATACCAAGAGGCTGCTTCGGGAGTATTGGCCTCTAGTTCCCTATTATTTATATCGAGGACTTTCCTTATGGAGTTCATCCTTGGAATCCCGATCCCTAATCGCCATAGTTCCAATCCCTAATCGCCATAGTTCCGATACCTAATCGCCATAGTTCCGATCCCTAATCGGCATAGTTTATGGTTAAGACTACCACGGGATCTGATCATCATCATACGATAAGTAAAGGTTATTCTATAAAAGTTAAACCTTTACATACATCAAATATACTATTTAATCTAATTTAGATGTATTATTAATAGTTCAAATTTTTAATATCGGTGATTCAAAAAATTTTAATGATATACATTGTTGACATATTTATTCTAGCACCAAATATATCAAGTCACTCAGGGAGATATTAAGTCACTCAGGGAGACCGGACTTTTCTAATGACCACCCATTGAATAGCCATCTGAATTTGAGTGCAAGATTATTACTTTTAGTAATCCTAAGGACTATTGATATGTAACATTTAACTTGATGTAGTAGTGGTGCAGTGGTATAGTAGTACAGTAGTACAGTGGTACATTAGTACAGTAGTATAGTACACTAGTTGTTATGTTCTTTATAACGTAAATTGCCTTAGACTTGTATTCGTTGATGGTTCCTCAAAGAGAGGAACCGGAGTGGCTTATATAACTTTGAGAGAAACGTGTGACCGAAAAACTCTCCACCAGAACAATGGGGAGCATTATTCTGGAATGTTCGAAAGAGGCCTCCGACTCCCGAGTTGTCATAATGGTCAAATGTCGTATCACGGCATTTGTAATAGACAATGACAGAATCGGACATCGTAGGCTCCATAATACATCAATAGGTAGTGTTCTACCTATTGTGGATCTAACACTAGTATAGTAATACACTAGTACAGTAGTACAGTAGTACAGTAGTATAGTAGTACAGTAGTGCAGTAGTGTCTAGTGCCCCCAAATCGCACAAGGGGGTGATTCTCTTTATACCTTTTTATTGATTTACTACTAGTAGTGTTCCTGTTAAGAATGGGCAGTGACTGATCATTTCAGAAAAGAAAGACTCACTCTCTTTAGAAAGTATTACTATACACCATGCTATAGACTACACTATACATACATGGGGCTAGATTAGTTGTAGATACTGATACCTATACATGCTAGGACTTGGTAGTATCTGGTGGTAATAGATTGCGATTATATAATACAGAGAGATTAAAGTGTGTATGCAGACTATAAAAATAGTATAGAGTCTACACTATATTATTCCATATATACATACATCTATGTGTGTGAATATTTAAAATTAGTTAGGAGATTAGCAGTAATTACTAGTGACTAATACTACTAGACTCACTCATGGAATAGAAAACTGCGCATAATTATAACCAATGACGTTTTGGTTCGTGACGTAATAAGTATCTAGCATATCATATCATAGAAATACCCTTGACTTTACTATGCAATATTACATTTATATCATAGAAATCCCATAGATTAGTAGGGTACTAGGAGTATAGTACTGGAGGGTCTCAGGAGTATAGTAATAGAGAGAATAGTAGGGTAGTAGTATAGAGTCTTAGGAGTAGGGTACTAAAGAGTAGAGTCTTAGGAGTAGGGTACTAAAGAGTAGAGTCTTAGGAGTAGGGTACTAAAGAGTAGAGTCTTAGGAGTAGGGTACTAAAGAGTAGAGTCTTAGGAGTAGGGTACTAAAGAGTAGAGTCTTAGGAGTAGGGTACTAAAGAGTAGAGTCTTAGGAGTAGGGTACTAAAGAGTAAAGTACTAAGAGTAGAGTACTGGGGAGTAGAGTAATAGAGAGTGTTAAGGTACTGGAAAAAAGAGTACTAGAAGTATAGTGTTCCTAGTAATTCCACATCCATATCACATGGTCTGTCATATAATTCTTGATTCAAGAATCTACAATTATAGGTTGTGCAGACTATAAGGATATATAGATAAAGATCTAGATGAGATGTTACGATAAGTACCGAATGAGTATATTACTATGGGCTGGCTTAGTGTCTCTTGGACTCAAGAATAATCTTGTTCATCTCCTCAAGCTTCTTCAAAGCTCTCTTGTGAGTACCCAATCTCTTCTTGGCCAACTTCTTGGCTCTCTTTTCAGCGGTGTTTCTGATCAACTCGATCAATCTTCTCTCGTATGGAGCCAAGCCGGAAACCTCAGAGACAATGCTTCTGACGAAAGCGGTTCTCTTACCCAAAGCTCCCTTGGTACGGGAAAGTCTTGGGGCAACTTGAGATGGGGTGGTTTTGCGACCCTTGTTCAAACCAACAGCAATACCTAAATTGTTAGTAGAGTTCAGTTTTATGGTGTTTATGAATTATCCTTTGTCCTTTTTTCAATTTCCTTGGGTTATGAGTTGCTCTGGAGTCTTGGATTAATCAGTGAAAAAAATCACTCATGAGCAGTCTCCACCACGAAACATCCTGAAACAATCATGAAACAGGTTACCATTTTGATGGTCTGAAACAAATATGATAGTCTGATAGTCTGACAGTCTGAAACAAACTGAAACAAACTTGAAACAAACGTGAAACAAACGTGAAACAAACTTGAAACAAACTTGAAACAAGTCTGAAACACCTGTTATAGTCTGAAACGTAACACTTGTATAGATGGGTTGGGATTGTTTGGATTGGTTGGACACCACTAATAGGACCATGAGGGAGGAAATATACAAATAAATACTCGGATGGTTTATATAATTGAACATTCCGGTGATTTGTATAATTGAATGTTTGGACGGTTTGGAATGGATTGGATAGTTCAACTGCGTTCTAGTGACCGTTCTGGCCATACATACCAGTTCTAGCCATTTTGTCTATGATAGTATTAAGAAGTATCAGATGATTGAGAAGAGAAAAATTTTCTGAGTGTGCGACTGGCGCCTGCACGAAGTTGGGACGAGGGCACGTGACGCGCGCAGAACCGCCGAGGAGGGCTTCGAGGGTGCGGGTGGTGACTGCAGGTTATGCATGTATCACGTGGCTTTGCATGTCACGTGATCTTCAAGACTGCTTTTCATTTATTATATCGTCTCGTACGTATAGTATGCAGGCAACTTCCCCCATCCCCACCCAAGTATAGATTCTCTTATGATGAATTCAGTCTTTAATCAGTCTTAATTGTTCTCTATTGTTCTTAGTTCACTCTTGGTTCTTATTTCAGTGATTCGGGTTTCAGTGATTCTTGTTTCAGTGATTCTTGTTGAATCTATAGATATGTATATACAGGAGAAGTCATCGGGACTATGCTCCAATGGCCCCAATATGAGTGCGCTGATTCATCCGTTTCCAGTCATAGCTGCGTAGATCCGAGGTCAGAGTCCAAGGTCATAGTCTCCGATTCTATCCAAATTCTAGACTCCAATTCTCCAATTCCAAGACTTTATTTCATGACTTTATTTCAAGACTTTGATTTTAAGATCTCAAATGCCGATCAACCTCCATTGAATGGAGAGTGTTCCAACAGATCCCTTCACCTTCATTGAGTACAAACTTCGTTGAATAGAACTTTCATTGAAAACCTTCATTGAAAGCCTTCATAGAACATTCATTGAAAAACTTCATTGAGTAGATCGCGATTCTGAGGACCATTAGACTAATCGGGTACTCTGACTGATTGACTGATGACTGATTGGATGATGACTGATTGGCTGATTTAACACGTGATTGGGCTGAAATCATGGCCGTATTGCTCTAACTTCTCAACCAACTCCTCCGTAGTCAACACACTGTGGTGTTTCAAAAAGTCCCGCCACTCAATGGGCTCGTATTGGTCCCGGTAAACATATGGGTACAATGCTCGTAAGAGCTTGGATCTGCCCACAGTGATCTTCTTGCCCAGGGCCAGAATATGGTACACGGTGGTGGGAGCACCCTCAGAGTTGGCCTTGATCTCCTGCGCCCGCATGATGTCGTAACGCAACTGCCATCCTTTGAGCCCCATAGTCTTCTCCCGTGCTGGCTTGTCTTTCAACAAGTACTGGTCCAAGCCACCCTCTTTGGTGATGGTCCTGAGAACTTTGGTGGCCACTCGCGTCTGGACCTGCTTGCCAAGCGTTTCAGACCAAAGCTTGGTTTTGACGATGTTGGGCAAATGCGCCCGCAAGTTCTTGTTGCCGGATTCCGAACACGTCTTGGACCGTTTGCGCTGTAAACCACCATACAAACCTCGGTTCTGTCTCTTAAAAAACATGGTCTCGTACTTATATTCGGGGTACGCGAGCTTCTGTTTGGGGATCGACCGCCGGGGAAGACTGTCGCCTGCCTTGTAGTGGGTGGTGTCAATGGGCTTGGCGTACTTGGTGATTTTGAAGTACTTCTCTGCCTGCAGGAAAGGGCTGGTGCTAAACCCACGCCCATTGCTGATCCCAAGGGACCGACTAACAAGGCTATACCTGTTGAAGAGACCGCTGAACATGAGGTTTGGGCAATGGTGAGAAGTTTTCTTATAGCGCGGTAGTTGGTATCATGTGATGGGTCACGTGATGCATCACCATGAAAACTCAACCTCATCTGAAAGTCAAAATCTGAGTAATCTCCGGCTAAACCTTCATTAATTATCTTTATGGGATTCAAATTTAGTTCCGATTTTTCATTTTTTTGAAGACATCCAAACCTGTTTTTTTTTTTTCCGGACTGCTGATCCTCTAGATTCGTTATGAGTGGTGCACGACCAAGCGTATAAATCAACCCCAAGCGGCCTCATAAGGTCATCCAACATTATACCAATGTGTCTCAGATAATAATTGTATTTTCCACAGATCACCCCTTGATTTAGTCTCCAATTGAAGATTATAACCATCATTTGTCTAGATATATGATAGAGTATAGTATAACAAGGCGGTAAGAGTCCATCTCAGTAGTCTTCTTTCACTATTGCTCAAATCTGTATATTCTGGGATTAAGCTAGACCTCTTATTTCCAAGTCAAAGGACTCCTTCAATAAATTCCGTATTCTTAATTGGTTGTGACTTTGGATTGCATGGCCATAACTGGCTCATAATAATTCTCTTCCTTTCGCGAGCCTCCATGCCATAGTACAAAGATACATGATAAATCGACCCATTGGCCCGTTGCTTTATTTGAATCTTGTTAGATATGATCCATCTTCTTTTCGATGTTTTTGACATATAGGACGGCTTGACATTTTGACATGTTTGATTTGACACATTGGGTTTGGCATATGGCATACCAAATGAAGAATATAGACCAATATTCAGTTGAGCTGAAAACAAAAAAAGTAGCTTGAAAAAAGAGACTTGCTAATTCTCGTAATATAGTAAACCTATTCTCCACTATGACCTATTTGGCAAGAGCAGATTTAACTTCAGAGTTGAAGCCAAGTTGACAATTTGACGACCAGACGACTTGACGAATAGACCCCTAGACGACTTGGCAAATTGACAACTTGTTAGAGCTCCCCTGTATAATCAACAATGTATTATACCTAAAAATGTATGGGCATCAGGTGGTCCATAAAGTAAGCATGGTGTAATAACCAGTGGATGGATCATACTATAAGAGACGGACCACATAGTCTCATCAAGACATGTCAACATTTGAAGCCTGTAATTCCGACGTTTAAGCAGGATTCAAAAGTATGATTCAAAAGTATTCAGAATTCAAGAGTAGTTCGAAATCTCTTTTATGCCAATCAATAATTCAGTCCATATGTAAAATTTGGTTCTCAAAATTTACGTGGTGCGAAGGGTGTATTTATACCTGATCCAGGGTATTTTCGCAGGTGGCTGCAAAACCTGAAACATGGCGCTCCCCGCCCGTGCACAAACACAAAAGAATTGCAGCCCTTCCCCTCAAACCAGAAATATAAAAGGGCCGCGTCCCCTTTCCTTTTTACCCCCTAATTTTTTTACTCTACTTCTTTTTCTTTGCTCCTCTAAACTTGTCTTTCTTCTTCATCTGCTTCCGTCCCCCTTCACTTCCCCCGTCTTCCTTCTTCCTCCTTCATACTCCTACATTCTTCAAACACCTTTTTCATACGTGTCCATACTTATACTTCTGTATAATTCGACCACTTGATACTCTACCACTTGATACTTTACTTTCTTCATTTTGACTTACTTACTTTTTATACTATTTCCAATGTGGTTGCAATTTGTGGGATGAGATCTAGGACAGGGTAAGTGAGAAGGTAAGTGCTGGGTGATAAGGATTCTGATACGGAGAGGCCTTGATTTTACTAATCCATTGAAGATTTCGGTTACATGATAATTTAAAAAGTTTGATTATGAAGTGGTTATTTACCTGGTTGTTTTTGGTTGTCGATATGTGTTACTATAGCTGTATGGGACTTGTCAGACCATGGTGCTTAATGGTGTCAAAGGAGATACAGCTTTTCTGGACCAGCAACAAATTCCGACCTTTGGATAATTTTGCTGACAACACTTATGATGTTGACTACTACTACTGATTACTGACTACACTGAGAATATGATGATGATTATTGAACTATTGATTACTATTGAACTATTGTTTACTATTGAACTATTGTTTACTATTGATTGCTACTGATAAGCCAAAAAAAAAAAAAAAAAAACGTTGATTTCACGAAAACACCAATATTGAAATCAGAAAGTGAAGAGGCTCGAACCAAAATATTTTGAAATCCAGACAATTTTTATGTCCTTTTTTGACCTAGCGGCCTTCTTTAATGGATCTCAGTCTATAGCAATAAGCTTAGCGAGAGGTGTTATTACAGCAGTTTTAGACCCCTATATACAATTCCCTATCATTGACGATTATGACGTGAAAGAGTTCTGGAAGATCTAATTCTGTCAAGCTACGCAATTCTGAGGGCTACAGAACAGAGGGTATTGGATGTGCTGTGTTAAAATATCATACAACAAAAAAATAAAAAAAAAAGAAAAAAAGAAAAAAAGAAAAAAAGAAGAAGAACCAATAAAAACGACCAACACAAAAAGAAATTAAAGCTAGACTAGTTGATAGAATTTTTTGATTAATGGTTGTGGAATTGAAGTTGTTTTTTTTTTTTTGGAGTGGTCTCGGAACTGGTGGGTGATCCCGGAATTAGGGGGCACCGAATTGGGATGCTCGGAATTAGGGGGGGGGCTCGGAATTTGAGGGGGAGGGGCACCCGGGGACACCCGGGGATTTACGGGTTGCGGTCCCGGGCTCCGGGCTCACAACCTCCAATAACACACCTTCTTAAAACCACGCAAACTAGAATGATCCACTCAAAACAGCCAATAGAGGCTTGGTGACGTCACATTGATAGCAGAGGAGGGGGGGTGCTCTTGATATTGTGTGCAGTCTCCAGATGCATGCTTGCATTTTTGCTTGTTATATACAGTCTTATTTGTATATGCAATCCTGTCAAAAATACACCCGGGACCAAATCAAAAAAGAATAGGTCAGCTTCAGCAGGACGCATGAAGGAAAAAAAAAGAATACTGTGTTTTATATCATGCAGGAAAAGCCAGGGTCTAGGTCGAACTACAAGTAAGCTTAAAGTATGGAGTCCTCTAAACTTTAGGCCATATCACTAAACTATAACGTTGGAGGAGGTGATGTTATATGCGGGTGCCCCACCATGGCCCTTTGATTCATAAGCTTTTTCTAGCAAAGAAAAAAAAGAAAAAAAAAAAAACAAAAAACGTCAACCACTACTCAAAAACCAACTTTAACTTCAAGAAAGCAATTTTTGGTAGTGGAAGGTGAATGGTGATCTGCCAGATGCCATACCTGCACGCAAGACGCAGGTGCGGGTATAAAGTATCGCACCCAGCAGTCGAGCAAGAGACAGGTCCAGCAGGCAATACAAGAAGGCATGAAACATAAATGGTTCAGACTACGGCATATGCAGATCTGAAGGTTTGCTGATACAGGAATCTACTGTTTATTTTCCAAAAAGATCATACCAAAAAAAAAAAAAAAAAAAAAAAAAGAGAAGAAAAGAAAAAGATGAGGGGGGGTCAAAGGTTTTGCGTCCAGCATGGAACATCAATACAATAGGCAGATGCAATATGGACAAGAAACAAGTGCACCAACAGAACCCCCAAGCCCCCTCCCCCCAAGCCGCTCCTCACAAGCCACCCCACAAGCTGCCCCAAACCCTTTGATAACCTTTTGATAACCCGTTGATAACCCAACCCATAGATAACTGATTGTTTCAAACGTACATGGTGCATTATCTGAAACGTCCACAAACCTCCAGAAACATCCACAAAAGCAGCTTGGACCAAACACAAAAGAAAAAAAAAAAAACTATAAATGTCCATGTCTTCCACCATCACCCTTCCCTCCATACAGGCTATCTCAGCACAGCATGAGCTACTGGTTCACGCCCGCGCTCCATCGCTAAAGTGCACTCCTGCACGCTCACCCCGTTTAGCGTCTCGCTTTTTTTCCTGCCCAACTCCCTACATTATCCCTATACTCCTCCGTCCTTTCTGTCCTGGCACAGACTCCCTGGCCGCCCCTTTCCTCCTGCATCGAGCGTACGTTCCGGCCGTCCAATAGAATCCTTACTTTAGCCTTGAATTCCTTGATAAGGGTTCTGACTTCCCCGTCCGCTCCACCAGCAGTCTACCCATCTGCCAGACTTCCACCATTCCAGACTTGTACCATTTCAAATATCCACCATTTCAGATATCCACCATTCCAGACTTGTACCATTCCAGACTTCTGCTATTCCAAATATCCACCAATCTGCAAATTCCAATTTCAAACGAGTTCAACTACTCCAAGTATATCTTCCATACATCCGGGTATATCTATATCATACATCATATCATCTCTGAGGCTTTAAAAACCATAAAAACTTGGTGGTTAACAACGTCATATTTAGACGCCGGTAAGCACTTTTCGAACCCGTCCTTTCCCGCTTTCTCAGCATTATAGAAGAGTCCGAGCGACCCTAATCCGTTTTATTATTATTATTATTATTATTTTTGTCCGCTCCTTATTTATAGACATGAGTGACTTTGCCAAGCTGATCCTCGGGTTTGCCACCAAAAAAGATGCCGCCTCCAATGCAAATGCAAATGCAAACCCTGCTCATATGCTGGCTAATTCCGCCAACTCCTCCAGTGGCGACTTGTCTGAGATAACGCTGTTTTTGCCCAAACCAAAACGCTTGGCTTCGGCCCCTACTACGGCTCTTTCACACCAACTGTCTGTTTACGGCACCAACTCCAAGCCGGTGACAGACCAATTTTCGGGGTCCCAGGGCCCAAAATTCCTTAACGATTTGCAGCCCTACTGCTCCAACTTCTCCGATAATGCAAACTTTTCCGATAATGCCAATATGTCGGAGAACGCTACTATGGCTGATAACGCCAACTACTCCGATAATGCCAACATGACCCATATGGCTCCTCCGCAAGCAGACTATGCGCATAGCCAAAAGGATGCTCTTCTTTCGTCATCTCCTCTGTCGAATTCGTCGGCTCAGCCGCAGCCGGTGATCATCACTACGGATGAAAAGGGAAAGACAACCAACTACTCGTCCCAGCCGAGAGGCAAGTTGAAAGTCAACATCATTGGTGCTCGGGACTTGCTTGTTTCCGAATGCTCCCAGCCATATGTGGTTTCCACGTATGAAAGCTCTGAGTATGTCAACAATGCCACCCCTTCGTTGAGCAAGTCGCCTTTCCCCAAGCCCGGTGTTCCTGTGGTGCAACCCAAGGATAAGAGACCGGCCTTGTACCAGAGACAGGCGCTGCATCTCAATCTTCCTGGTGGAAACAGCAACCCGTTGTGGAACCACGAGGCAGTATTCGATGTGGTGGGCACCAAGTCGCAGTTGGAGATTTCGGTGTACGACGCAGCCAAGGACGATGCGTTCTTGGGCCAAATCCGGTTATCTCCTGATACCGATAGGGCCACATCCGATGCTTCCATGGATGCGCAATGGTTTCCTCTCTGTGCTCGTGTGGTGGGTGAACGGGTCTTGGGTTCTTTGCAGATCAAATGGGAGTTCACCTACAACGACTCCAAGAAACTGTATGGCCCTGATGATTTCGACGTTCTCCGGCTTTTGGGCAAGGGCACCTTTGGCCAAGTGTACCAGGTGCGCAAGAAGGATAACGGGCGTATCTACGCCATGAAGATTTTGTCCAAGAAGCTCATTGTCAAAAAGAAGGAAATCGCTCATACTATTGGTGAGAGAGACATTTTGGTCCGCACCTCTGCAGCAGCATCACCGTTCATTGTGGGGCTCAAGTTCTCTTTCCAGACGCCCACGGATCTCTATCTTGTGACCGACTACATGTCGGGAGGAGAGTTGTTTTGGCACTTGCAAAAAGAGGGCCGCTTTGGCGAAGACAGGGCCAAGTTCTACATTGCCGAATTGGTGCTTGCCCTTGAGCATTTGCACGACAACGATATTGTGTACCGGGACTTGAAGCCGGAGAATATCTTGTTGGATGCCAATGGACACATTTCGTTGTGTGATTTTGGGCTCTCTAAGGCTAACTTGAACAATGATGGTACTACCAATACCTTCTGTGGTACCACGGAGTACTTGGCCCCCGAGGTTTTGCTTGACGAAACGGGCTACACGAAAATGGTGGACTTCTGGTCGTTGGGAGTGTTGATATTCGAGATGTGTTGTGGCTGGTCTCCGTTCTACGCCGACAACACGCAGCAGATGTACAAGAACATTGCGTTTGGTAAGGTCAGGTTCCCCAAAGAGGTGCTTTCTCCTGAAGGCCGTTCGTTTGTCAAGGGTCTTTTGAACCGGAACCCAAAGCACCGTTTGGGAGCCATCAACGATGCACGTGAGTTACGCGAACATGCTTTTTTCCAGGATATCGATTGGGCCTTGTTCCGTGCCAAGAACATCCCTCCTCCATTCAAGCCCCACTTGGCCTCGGAAACAGACACGTCGAACTTCGACCCTGAGTTCACCAACGAGTCCACCTCAGTGCTCAAAAAACACATTGACATGGGCTCCACGCCGCTTTCTCCCGGGATCCAGGCCAACTTCCACGGCTTCACCTACGTCGATGCTTCCACCATGGACGACCATCTTGGCAAGTCACATCGCCACAATGCGTTCAAAGGGCCAGGCTCATTTATCCCAGGAAACCCCAACCTTCCTCCCGATGATGAAGTGATTGAGGAGCAGATCGACGAGGCCGACGAGATGGACATAGATGTGGAGCACAACCACAGCGAGGAGTTTGTCAATGGCCGCTTCGACTTATAGGCCAAAAGAGCGAAAGACTAGTGCTAGTGAAGAGCCAGAGACGAACTATTGCGAAAGAGCTTTTGGGGCCTGAGAATAAGCTTTTGGAGCCTGAGAACGAGTATCTGAGACTTACACAGAATGAGCATCTGAGACATACTGAGACTTAGTGAGAGAAGAGTTTCGAAGACCTACTGAGACTCGATGAAGAGGTAGTGCAGAGAAGAGCATCTGAGACCAACTGAGACTCAATGAAGAGATAGTGAGAAGACTTACTAAGAGAAGATCAGGAGAAGACCTGAGTGAAGCACTAATGGACCTGCGTAAAGCAGCGACAAGAATCGTCTTGAGACGATGCCAGGCCAGCAGAAACGCAGAATGGCCGGTTTATGTATTTATACTGTTAAACATTTAATTCTTGACCCACCAGCACACCCGTGCCTCCCGCGCGCGGCCTGCAACTACAACATCAACTCTGCTTCTCCGCCTAACACTTCAAACCCTCCAACCACTACACATGATGAGCGGTGTCCGCAAGCGAAGCAAGCGTAACAGCAACCATGGTATTCCCATGCGTAACGTGGAGAGCGAAATCGCAGCCAGTTTCCGCCACCGCAAAGAGAAAAACGTCCAGCTCCATGACGAAGCAGATTTGGTCAATTTCCGGGCCGATAACATCCGTCGTTTTGCTCAAAATCAAGAGCTCCTTCAAAACGTGGTTCTGAAGTTAGTTCACACGTCAAAAATCAAGCCTCCCCGGGTGTTTCCCGACTTTTCGGAGCTGTATGCGGGTCAAAGCACCGACGAGCTCGAAAAAATCGTTCAGGAGGCCAATTCCTCGGACCTTTTGGTGTTCAGCAACATCCGACTCATGCGGGCCAAGTCTAAGTTGCTTGCTGCAGAAATCACGGCGGCAAAAGACCACGATTCGGCGAAAAACGTACTTTCTGAAGAGTCTTTGTTCCAGAAAGATGCCTGTGAAACGCTAGCGCGGCTCCAAAGTGAACACAGGTTCGAGGGTTCGAACCCAGACGTTTTGGAGCGTATGGAGGAGGCGCTAGCGCAGATCCAAAAGCAGTGTGCTGAGAAATATAAGAAGACGCTCCATTCCAGCCACTCAAGGTATACCAAGACATCGGTGGACGCAAAGGAGCTCGACCCGAAAGTTGAGGTCTCACGGGCACCGGCTGGATACAGTGCCCGGGAAAACCGGGAAGACAGAGGCGACAGGGGCGACGGGGGCGAGTTTGAGCTCTCATTGGAGAAGGGAACCATGGACCAAATTGGAGAGGACATGGATCCGTTCCGTGAGGATATTTCCAAGGATTATGGTGATTCGGGAACTTTGGAGGAGAAAGAGCAGCCTGGTTTCGGAGCAGGCGAGACCCAAGGGCCAAGCCAGGAATTCGGGCCTCAGAACCAGGAACTTGAGCCTCAGAATCGGGAATTCCAAGACCAGGACCGTGAGTTCCAAGGTGAAAACCGGGAATTTCAGGATCAGGACCGGGAATTTCAAGGTGAAAACCAGGAGTTCCAGGGTGAAAACCAAGAGTTTCAAGGTGAAACCCAGGAGTTTCAAGGTGAAACCCAGGAGTTCGGGCCCCCCAACCAGGAGTTTGCAGGGCAGAGTCAAGAGTACGGGGAGTTTGATGAGATGATCAAGCCGCCCGAAAAGACTGGTAGCCGGGACGAGGGCCTCAACAATCTTGACGTCAACATGGACGACTTGGACCAGTTCTTGGCCGACCCTAACCATGCCAACAACGATATGGACGATATGGACGCTCTCATGAACTTTGACCAGGAAATCGAAGGTGACGCAGGCCACACCAACGCAGAGTCTATCGATGAATCTTTCGGTGTGGATTTCCTAAGTCACATGGACTAATCAGGATAAGCAACTAGTGGGATTAAACAAAAGAGTTGGACTCAAATGAATTTTGTTACCTTTGTTGAAACTATTGTTTCATGTTTTGACTCAGTGAAGGATATCCATGGTCACGAATTATCCAAAGGTATGGGTCAGACAGAGAGACAGAGAGACAGAGAGACAGAGAGACAGAAAGACAGAGAGAGACAGAAAGACAGAGAGACAGAGACAAGATCTATTTGTGAGTACCCATTTGTGAGTAACCTTTGATGTCATTGGTGTGGAATAAAGAGTGTGACATTATTGGTGAAATCATTGGTGAAAGCATGTTTTCATGATATTTGAATGGACCTGTTGGAACAAATTTCCATTACTGTCTATGTTCTTACACTTGACAGATACAGGTCAAGAGAAATCCATATGCTTATAGATTTGTGGAGGTTAAGAGAGGTTAAGTGGAGGTTAAGAAGAAACTGAATGGTTTCTTTAAGAGACGAATTGTTGAGAGGAGCAACCAGCTAGGCTACATCGCAGTTTCTCAAGTTGGAAGCCCGAATGAAGAAGGAGAAAAGACCAAATGAAGGAAAGGAAGGTTAAGGGAATATCAGGGAAGGTCAAGGAAGGTCAATGGAAGAAGATGAATGGAAGATGAATGGAAGAAGAGAAGGAAACCGGAAAAAGATAAACCCAAGTTTCATCAAGTCTTACATGAATCGCCATGAAACATTTGAAAGAAGGACCACTACAGATTGAGTACCATGGAAATTACCATAGGTAAACTGCCATTGATTGGCAATGGATGATGGATGAGTATGAACATGTCCGTATCTCAGACTATTACAGTTTTTAATGGCTACAGTGTTCATTCTCGGCCTAAAGTCTTAGTCCTAGATTCTGTCTCAGTCTAAGATCCTGTCTCCCAGAACCCCAAACTTCAAAGTCATAATCAAAGACTCAAGGACTCAATGACTCAAGGACTCAATGACTCAAGGACTCAATGACTCAAGGACTTAAAGACTCAGGGACTCAGAACTTTTGAAGCAGACTTTAATTGTTCTTCTCAATCATCTACTGAATGTCTTTGCATCTGAAAAACCGTTCCTAAAATCTGAGTTGACCATTGATAATCTAAAGAATTGAGACAGTCACTGGCGGATTCTTAATTACCCATTGATACTTTCATTACTTTTGACATGTTCTCAGCCATTCACATTCTCTGCCATTGACATTCTCTGCCATTGACATTCTCCGTCACTGGCATATTCTCCGTCACTGAAAGATTGTGAATGTCTCATTGGTATCAATGCTCAATAACCTATTGACATATCCGAATTCCACCCAATGACATTCTCGTGACCCATTGATACTCTTGGTGACCCAATGACATTCTTGTGACTCAATGACTTTTCATTCCTAAGCAATGACCCATTTAATCGATACATTCTCAATGAACCTTTGACGCATCGTGCCTCCACCTTACTTTACTTACTTTTCCATATTCTTCCTTTTCTTTATCTACTCCCTTACTGCATATACCACCATACTTCATCTACTCTCTTTAGTCCCTTTACTCCCTTTACTCCCTTTTTACTTCCAGTATCTACTCTTTTTTAACTTCTCAGCATTTGGCCTTTGTAGCTTTACTCTATCTTTATTTTGATTTTGATTTGATTTCAATTTTGAATCACAATCCTGGTTCCAAACATTCTGCCGCCCTGCTTTGAATGGTTTTGAAAATCACTGTATAGTGGAGTTAACGGTAGTACAGTATTTTCCAAAACTATTCAAACCAGTGACACAAAAAGTTTCAAACTAGCACGACAAGATGTTTCGAACCAAAAAGACGGAATGGTTCAAATCACACTAGCAAAATTAAACATCCCAATGATTCAAAAAAGTTTCGCAACTCTTCGCACAATCTTTCAAACCAAAATGGCATAATATATTACACCAACTTTCATTAGAATTCAACCCTCTGAATCCCTAAATCTAAAGGATTGTTTCATATGTACTTACATTTGGGAGTGTTGTAGTACCAATCCAGTCAAGGGTCAAAACAGACGGATGGAACATGGACTGGCATGAATTTCTATTGGTGGTGAGAAAAAACCGTTTCGAGGGGGATACAGATCTATTTATATTTTTTGTTCGCAACAGCCCCTCATTTGCCACCACTCTGTGATTTACAGCCATCTGATTTACAGCCATCCGCGCACCGCAACATATAAGAACAGAGACCCCCCCTCCCCCCACCATTGAGACCATTTTTTAACCCACTCTCTAGGCCGTTATTTATGCCATTATTTATGCCATTATTTAAACCAGTAGTTCCATACTATCATATATATATATACAAAAGCAACTATCATGACATATATACAAAAGCAACTATCATGACATATATACAAAAGCAACTATCATGACATATATACAAAAGCAAATTGCTAGAGTGCGTGAATGATATCTGAAGATATGATTGGTTTGAAGACCTTGTTTGGGGGGTTCTGTGGATTAATTTGTTGAATTTTGCTAGTGAGGTTTGAATTGTTTTTCTACGCTGGTATGAACCAGTCTGTTTTCTTGGTTTGAATTGTTTTGCCGCGTTTGTTTGAATAGTTTTGAAAAACACTGTAATAACAATGAAATCAAAAGAGATACCTTTATAATTGAAGAGACTAATTGAAAAAACTAAATGATTAAAATAAAAAAATAAAAAAAAAAATCTAATTAATATAGTCATGATTCTATAGAATAGAATGTGTTATGTTCTTTATAACGTGTGTTGACCTAAACATGTATTCGTTGATGGTTGCTCAAAGAGAGGAACCGAAGTGGTTTATATAACTTTGAGGCATAGATGCATTAAAAGAACATAACACTTTACTATGTGGCTATGCTTTTAAACGCTAATAAGACAATAATATTACCTAGAGTTTATTCATCTATACTGTACTTGGCTATTCCTGTCCTGCAAATTGTGTATGGTATAGCTTTTCTATATGTAGGAATACGTATGGTTTCCGTATATAATAGATTAATTCGACCTTAGCTTTTTTTTTCCGGATGATTCCGAAAATTTACGGCGATCTGTTCCTGTTCATCCAGAGAAGCGAGTTGTTGCAAGGGTTCATTGCGATTTGGGGCGTTAGCCGGGAAGAAATACCGAAAAAGATGTCGGGACATACGCAACGATCTTGGCAAACCCATGATTGCAAAAATAACAATAAAGAGGGTGGTTAAGCTCAATTCAAAAGTGGCTTTCCGCAAAGGTTCAAGGCACGAGTAAAGTCGAACCAACGGCAAAGCTGATAAATCCAGGACTGATCGGTAATGTGGCCGCTCTCTTTGAGCCAGGTAAGGAAAATATTGAACCACAGCTCGAGGCTGCGATACTAACATGAACAGTAACATGAACAGTAACCTGTCCATGGATTGGGTGATGCAACGGCTGATGGGTTAGGGGTTTGGGTATCTCCTGAAGTGATGACTGCTAATGCACCAAGTTCGCTGTGGAGCCGTGGACCAACATGGTGCGAAGCGTTAAGAGCAGCGTCTGCCGCAAGGTCATGCGAAAGGAGTGGGGCTAAGGCCTCAGTAAAAGAGAAGGCAAAATGGTTGGGTGTGACCTCCATGTTATGTTCTTTTAATTCATTTATGCCTAAACTTGTATTCGTCGATGGTTTCTCAAAGAGAGGAACCGAAGTGGTTTATATACCTTTGACAGAAACGTGGCTCCGAAAACTCTCCACCAGAACAATAGGAAGTCTTGGTTCTGGAATGTTCGAAAAGGGCCTCTGATTCACGAGTTGTCACAACGACCAAATGCCCTGTTACAGCAGTTGTTTGTAGTAGACACTACTAGAATCGGACATCTTAGATTCCATATTGTATCTATAATTAGTGTTCTACCTATTGTGGATCTAACTGAATGTTAGTTATACTAATACACTTAGGTTTAACTGATTTAAGAAAGAGTAAACGGTTAGATTCTTGTTATTGTGTCAGGTACTTTGCTTACTCTATTAGATCGCTTAACAGAATCACTACACACTGTAGTAACATGTATTTTGGTATAACTATTACTGTACACTATTACTGTATACTATTACTGTATACTTTTACTGTATACTATTACTGTATACTATTACTGTATACTATTACTGTATACTATTACTGTATACTATTACTGTATACTATTACTGTATACCATACTATATGATCCTCCATTACACTGCTTACTAGAACCTTATCCAATAGGACTTGAGTACTATTGAATTACTCATGGTAAATGCCGCTCTATTTATTTAAGTAGGTGATAAGTCTAGGATGTTGTTCTTTGTCTTATTTTACTTTGTGACAGTAATGTTAGTTCCCATATCCATAGTTTTATACCCATACCATACAGAGATAAAGCTCATATGCCCAGTTAAGCGGAGCTCGCTGTTATTATGACCCCTTTTGGGTTCGCCATTTTTACTCACCTTTGATTACTTCTCTGTTATGTTCTTTTAATACATTTACCCCTAAACTCTTATATTCGTTGATGGTTCCTCAAAGAGAGGAATCGGAGTGGTTCTTTTAGGAGTTTGAAGAGAGAAAGTGGAACCGAAAAAGTCTGCATCGGAACAATGGTAAGGATTGTTCTGGAATATTCGAAAGGAGCCATCTATGCACGAAATGCTCTGATGGCCAAACGTCGTATCACCATTGCAACAATATTCGGACTGAGAGGCTTCATAATACCTTCATAGGCAGGGCCCTAACTATGGTGGATCTAACATTCTCGGTAGAATATTTAATAATGGCCTATATATTATATTTCTTGCGGGGGATTGATCAAGGGATGTAGTATCGATTAGGAATAAATTGTACTATGGAACATAACAGTATCATACTTTAGTAGTATAGTGTTAGATTTTTGTTGTGACATTAAGTACTAAGGTTAACTTTCTTGGTTGATGATTCCTCAAAAGGGGAAATCTGAAGCTACCTATATAGCTTTTAAAGAGAAGAGACCTCAGACCATCTTGGTGCACAACTGTTAGTATCAGGCTTAGAGGCTTTACAATACCTCAATACTTAGAGTACTACCTATGGTGGATCTGACATAGTGTAGTAGTAGTAGTAGTAGTAGTAGTGGTAGTAGTAGTAGTAGTAGAGAAGTACTAGTGATAGAGTAGTAGTAGTATAGTAGTATAGTGTAGTAGTAGTAGTAGTAATAGTGGTAGTGGTAGTAGTATAGTAGTAGTAGTAGTGGTAGTATAGTAGTAGTAGTAGTGGTAGTATAGTAGTAGTAGTATAGTAGTATAGTGTAGTATAGTGTAGTAGTATAGTGTAGTATAGTAGTAGTAACACTGCTGACTATGTTCTTTTTTTTTGTTGAATCCTTAGAAAAAGTAATCTAAGCTATTTAAGTAGTATACAACGGAGTCGCATAATCAACCGGTTGTTGCTAAGTGCTAAGGAGGGAACACTCTCCACATTCCATCGCAGTACCTCGAGCTTATTACATCATTCCGGTACCTTATACACCAGACTTTGTTAACAAAAAAAAAACAATTCGGTACTGGATACACCTTTGAATTTTTGCACTTGTTCCAGTGTTTTTCAAAACTATTCAAACCACTCACTAACAAATTAAACAAACCAATAATTTAAAAAGTTTATAAGGCAATCCTCCAGATTTAAGAATTTGGAATATTGAACTTTAATGATAGTTGATGTGAAACATTACGCCATTTTGTTTGATAATCTGGGCCAAAGGGGTACGAAACGTTTTGGTTTATTGGTTTGAATACTTTTGAAAAGCTCTGTATACATCTCGAGGTCTTCTCTATTTTTTCATTGACCCCAGTAAATATACACTTTTTAAGTTTGACTCCTTTTTCACTGTTTTTTAAGTTTGACTCTTTTTGACTGTTTTTTAAGTTTGACTCTTTTTTGACTGTTTTTTGAGTTTGACTCTTTTTTGACTCTTCTCTAACTTTCACTCTTTTTTGACTGTTTTTTGAGTTTGACTCTTTTTTGACTCTTCTCTAATTTTCACTCTTTTCCAACTTTTCATCCTTTTTTCTCAGCATCAGACCAAAGACTAAAGCAGCATGAGACCAAAGACTAAGGCAGGCGGCCCTCGACCGAAAGCCATTACAGAGCGCGCGCGCGGCCCACAAACAATTTCCACCGACCCGAATACACCAAAGACTTATAGACTACAAGAGCCATAGACATCGATTGCTGGAGTGCTTGCTCAATCCACACTAGCACACAAAAACCCCCCGACCTTCCCCAAGTCAACCAATCACATTCACATTCAAAATCACATTCAAAATCACATTCACATTCAAAATCATATTCACATTCAAAGTTATATTCTTTCCAAAAGGCTCTTTTAGAATCACTGTCGTCAATCCATTCTTCTAGTGTATTGGACCGGACCAGTCCTTCTTTCCCATCCCATTCCATATCTACAGTCCCATCCAATCCAGTACCCTCTACAGTCCCATCTGTTCCAGTCCCATTACAATCCCATCTACAGTTCCGTCCCATTACAATCCACCTATTCCGTATCTATAGTACATTTAGTACGATCCCAATACTTCAATCATCCCTTTTAATCACGTCAATCCCTCACTCGTTGGATAGAAAACCAGATCTGAATCAAAACTAATATTGATTCTGATATTGATCCTGATACTGATACTGATACTGATACTGATACTGATTCTGATATTGATTCTGATACTGATCCTGATACTGATACTGTTAGTGATACTGAGCAATAGACCATCCTAGACCCAACCATAGATAGACGCGAAATAGAACCCTACTATTTCTTATTTCCTTTTCCCTTCTTTATTATTAAATCCTTTCCTTTTGTTTTTCCTTTTCCCTTTTCTTTTTTTTTCCTTTTTGCTTTTGTTTGATGCCTCCGAAATCTATTAGAGACCAACAAGACGTCCGCAGCCGGTTGAAACATCAGAAACTCCGAATCAGTTTCTTTGGTTACATTGGAGTATTATTGTTCCTCGCACTACTACAGTTCATCGGGGTGTTTTTCTTTGCCAAGGGCTTCTTACTCTCCCGTCTGGTGCTTCCCGATATAGCTCAAGATCATGGCGAAAATGCAAAGTTCCTGAAAATGGTGCTTTTGGTGGTGGACGCTCTCCGCTTCGACTTTGTTGTGCCAGTGGATTCTCTTCATGAAAGTTATAATGAAAACTACCATAACCATATGCCGATTTTGGCTGAACTCATGGAGAAATACCCTCACAACTCCGTGCTCCTTAAATTCTTGGCTGATCCTCCCACCACCACTTTACAACGCTTGAAAGGTTTAACTACTGGCCTGTTACCCACGTTCATCGATGCAGGACTGAACTTTAATGGTGATGCTATTGATGAAGATAATTGGGTACTTCAGCTTCATCGCCACAATCGCTCCGTGGCTTTTATGGGTGATGATACCTGGAGTGCTCTCTTCAGCCAGTACATTCTGCCGGAAATGCACTTCCCTTACGATTCCTTAAACGTATGGGATCTACACACCGTGGATAATGGTGTGCAGGAACACCTTTTCCCTCTCCTTGAAAACCAGGGTCTGTGGGATGTATTGGTGGGTCATTTTTTGGGCGTGGATCACGTGGGACACCGGTATGGTCCTGACCATTTCTCTATGCGGGAGAAATTGAACCAAATGAACGATGTTATTGAACGCACCATTCTGCTTTTGGACAATGATACGCTTCTTGTGGTCATGGGTGACCATGGTATGGACCATACGGGAAACCATGGTGGAGATAGTCCTGATGAGTTGCAGAGTACGCTTTTTTTCTATACCAACAAGAAAGCCGTGCTGCCGCTCCTGCAGAGTGTTTATAATACTTCCAATTTGGGCCAAACTTACCGGGCCGTGGATCAGATCGATTTGGTCCCCACTCTTTCATTACTTTTGGGTTTGCCTATTCCCTATAATAACCTTGGCTTTCCCATTGACGAGATGTTCACGGAAAAAGAGCGTTTGACTGCTAGTCGCTTGACTTTGGAGCAGATCCATCGGTTCCAGAACAAATCCAGTGAATTTAGCCATATGGCAGATTTTGGTGCCAAAGTATCCCATTTATTGGATACAAACAATCAAAAGAATATGAAGAAGATGGACTTTAAGAAGAAGATGGACTTTGTGCAGGAGTGCCGGGACTTGCAAAAAGACTTTTTGGAATCATGTAAGAGTCTCTGGGCTCGTTTTGACCTTTTGCTCATGAGTTTCGGCATAATCGTGCTTATTCTTTCATTCATAGTCATGGTCACATACTCTAGGTCCATTCCTGCAGTGCGTGTGCTGACCATGTCGTTTGAGTTTATCGGGTCGGTGATTGCCATGTCTTTATTGGGGCTTGTTTTGAGTTTATCCATATACTTTGTGTTGACGCCTCAAGCCATCTCGTTGAAAAATTGTCTTCTTGCGGGTGTGGCATTGGGAATCACCATTGGCTTCTGGGCCCCCATAATGGACCGTTTTAGTCTCCCGTGGCTCTGGCATCAGGTGTGGGATTTTTTCGTATACAACCTCAACTCGTGGTCACTCTTGAGCTTGGTGTTTGTACTGCTCCATCTGATGATCTTTGCGTCCAACTCTTATGTGATCTGGGAGGATAAGTTGGTCAATTTCTTCATTCCTACTTTTGGTTTCTGCTGTCTCTATGGTACGACGATCATGCCGGTGAGTGCTAGCAAAACAAAAGAGAAGAAGATCTTGGGCATAGTACACTCGGTGACTTTCATTGTACTTTCCCGTTTGGTATCCATGATCAATTCTTGTCGGGAGGAACAGATGCCTTATTGTGAGCCCAGCTTTAAAACTACACGTACTAGTGTGGCTGTGCTTTATGTTTTGGCAGCCCTTCTTCCTCGGGTGATCAAGGCTTTTTACCAGAACTTGCTGTCGTTCCACTCGGCAGCTCCACTCTGGATTGAGATGGGCTTGCCTCTTTTAATGCTCATGAATGCAGTTTATTGGACGTTGGAGTTGCTAGAGAATGATGACTCCACTCAACAAGCTGTACGCATGTATGTGGGGACGGAGATAGTACGACTGGTCAAGTTGGGTATTGCCCGTCTGGTGCTCTTCGTGTCTTTAGCATTGGCCAACTTCAGCTGGTCTCGGGGCCCATTGTGTGTGAAGATTGAGATTCAAAGAAATGAGGAAACTGAGTCAAATATGGACCTGGCTTCTTTGAAAGAAACGGTCATGGAGAGTCTGAGGGTGGAGATTGCTGAAGATGAGACCTTGGACCAGGATATTCAAGGCATGGGTTTGGGGCAAGAAGTCCCCGAGATTGATCTGAATGAACGTTTATCATCACCGCTTCCCCCTCCTCCTCCACCATCTGCAGTGATTTTGGGTTACGGCAACGTTTATGGGTCAGCATACTTTCTTCTTGTGATCAACTTTGTGGCAGCCATTCTCCTTGTGATGAAACCCAAAGGAGCCATTTCCATCAGTATCTTGGTGGTGCAGATTTTGACATTGTTGGAGCTCTACGATGTACTTGAACTCGGCAAAAACTTGATTGCTCCAGTGATGTTTGGGCTTCTTGGATACCAACACTTCTTCAGCACAGGTCACCATGCCACGATCCCATCCATCCAATGGGAGGTTGGGTTTATGACTACACAGACCATTCTGTTTCCCTTCACCCACTTGAACATCTTCCTCAATACGTTTGGGTCGGTGATATTGGTGTGTATCTCGATCCCATTGATCACCGTGTGGAAATTACCTCCATCATCCAAACCTATCACTGTGCTCTCGCAGATTGTCACCAATATGACCACGTTGATAACATACCAAACGTTGATCAGCGTACTGAATTTTGTGTTTGCTGCACATTTCAGGCGTCACTTGATGGTATGGAAGATCTTTGCACCACGCTTTATGTTCAGTGCCATGCTCTTGGTGGTGATGAACGTGACCTTGATCATGGTGACCTTTTGGTTTGCCACGGGGCGTGTTTTAAAGCAGGTCAACCGCATCTTTGGGAAGTAACCTGTCTATACCTTAAATTATATCATATTAGTTTCCCTGATACTAATACTAATACTACATAATACATATTATAACTTCGGCCTCATTACTCACTAACCACTAACCACTAACCACTAACCACTACTCACTCCTCACTGTATATAGACTAGTATATACTGATATTGAATACCAGTTTTATAATCAAGACTAGGAGAGACTGGTGTACCAGTAAACTAGTATTAGAGTCGTATACCCACTGACTCATATACTCATATACTCATATACTCATATACTCATATACTCATATACTCATATACTCATATACTCATATACTCATATACTCATATACTCATATACTCATATACTCATATACTCATATACTCATATACTCATATACTCATATACTCATATACTCATATACTCATATACTCATATACTCATATACTCATATACTCATATACTCATATACTCATATACTCATATACTCATATACTCATATACTCATATACTCATATACTCATATACTCATATACTCATATACTCATATACTCATATACTCATATACTCATATACTCATATACTCATATACTCATATACTCATATACTCATATACTCATATACTCATATACTCATATACTCATATACTCATATACTCATATACTCATATACTCATATACTCATATACTCATATACTCATATACTCATATACTCATATACTCATATACTCATATACTCATATACTCATATACTCATATACTCATATACTCATATACTCATATACTCATATACTCATATACTCATATACTCATATACTCATATACTCATATACTCATATACTCATATACTCATATACTCATATACTCATATACTCATATACTCATATACTCATATACTCATATACTCATATACTCATATACTCATATACTCATATACTCATATACTCATATACTCATATACTCCAATACTATTCCATGCTAATCCATGAAATCTCAATGTATATTATTAATGTACTGTTCCTTAGTAACTTACTCCAGAAGTCTAGTACACCTAGTTCAATTGTCTAGTACTTCTAGTTCAATGTCTAGTACACCTAGTTCAATTGTCTAGTACACCTAGTTCAATCTCTAGTAGACCTAGTTCAATTGTCTAGTAGGGCCCGAACCGGGGGGAAGACTAGTGGAAGAACATGTAGTACAGGCTGAGGTTCGTCGAAATAGTTAAATAGTCAAATAGTCAAAGTAGTTGAAACTGTTCAAACTGCTGCAATGTAAAAACCTGGGGGTATTTTGGGCACCTGTTATGTTCTAATTGGTTAAATATATTGGTATGGGTTTTTACATTTAACAACATTAGGAATCATATACTGGTTTGAAATAAGTTGTTACACCGTATGAAATCAAGATAAAACGACAGTAACAGAAAATAACATGGCAACAGATTCTTACATAGTAACAGAAACAACATAGTACCCAAAAACAATATAGTAGTAGAAACAACATACAACATAGTAACTGTTAGATCCACCATAGGTAGGGCCCTGGGTATGAAGGTATTATGAAGCCTCTCAGTTCGATTGTTACAATGGTGATACGGCGTTTGGTCGTCATGACAATTCATGACTCGGAGACCCCTTTCGAATATTCCAGAACAATCCTCACCATTGTTCTGGTGGAGAGTTTTTCGGTTCCATTTTCTCTCTTCAAAATCCTAAAAGAACCACCCAGATTCCTCTTTGAGGAACCATCAATGAATATAAGAGTTTAGGCATAAATGCATTAAAAGAACATAACAGAGAGTATAAAGTAAAGTAAATAGACTCTCAATTCTAAATCTGTGGTGTTGTTTACCAAAAAATTTAAACTTCACAGACATTGCATTGAAGAATAATGTTTTACATAAATAAAATGGATTCCAAAGTATTATTAATGCTTATCAATATCCTCCCGTTCTTTTACCTAGTATAAAATTTAATACACGTTTGATATTCTCATCTTATCACCGGTTATTTCCTAAATTTGTGTACTTTGTCCTTTTGAGTAGAGTAGTGTTGGAACATGCGACATATGAGTATGAGGGTGCTGCATATGTGCACGCACTGCATGTTATTGTGATGATCCAGATGAAACAATGTTTGGGTAATGTTGGGGAAGACAACACGAGAGCTAAGCCTCGTTGGGCTGCGTCGGGCTCTCGTCTAACTCTCGTCTAGCTCTCGTCTAGCTTTCGTCTAGCTCTGGGCATTGTCTTGGTGAAGACAATGTAGATGAGAGGTCGGTTTAGGAGTTCCGTGGACAACTATATATAGAGAAGATCCCGCTCTATTCTGAGAGGTATCATTAGAAGAATACAAGTCACGAACTCACTACTTCACAAAGCAATATAGAGATGACTAACATAACTACCAGAGTTCCTATTTTGGCAGAGTTATTGGAGTCCAATCACATCTCAGTTCCTCAGTACCAGAAGGTACGCGCTAACGCGCAACAAGTAGAGAGTTGAGAATAGAGTAGAGAGTAGAGTATACAGTTTATAGTAGAGTATACAGTTTATAGTAGAGTATACAGTTTATAGTAGAGTATACAGTTTATGGTAGAGTAGATTATAGAGTATACTAGACTATAGTAACTACTAGTAAGAATTGAGTGGCACTAAGTAGTGAGTGGCACTAAGTCAGTGGCAGTAGTAGTAGTTTAGTAGCTGTGCTATGGTCAGTACATTACTGTTATATTATGAGGGTATACTGAGGAAAATAGGACCTTTAAAAAATGTACTGGAGGATTCAAAACTGGACGTACTGGATGTGGTGGATGTGATGGATGTACTGGACGTACTTACTGCTGGCTGCTGGCTGTTGGCTGCGACTTGCGACTTGCGACTTGATACCTACATATAAACCTACACCATACCTCTCTACTACTAGACTTATACCATCTACTCACCACTGGTCTATATATATATCCCAGTTCTTCTTCCAATAAATTAACTTACCATCTCAAACACTGATATAGAGAACACGTGATAATTTCACAATGATAAGTAATGTGTAGTAGTGACCTAGTGACCGTAGTAAATACTCACTGTAGTAGTCACAGTAGTGATGGTAGAAACTACTTTCTGGACTAGTTACTAGGGCAAGTAGGGCAAAACGGGCAAAACGGGCAAAAGAACAAGTAGGAAAAAAAGATTGCAGCACCACAATTTCACACATGGTCTCCCACTGCATTACTCACTGTGGCCCTAAGTGGCTTAACTAACGTTGATCGGACGGGAAACAGTGGTTTCCACTTGGTATGGCCGCAACCGGAAAATAAAGTTTCCTGGTTTGTCACATACTGCTTTTAAATAAAGTATTGGGTATTATTTAAATCAACTTTAGATGCTTTTTTTTTTTTTGGCTCCTGACTCATTTTTTGGCTCCTGATTTATTTTTTGGATCCTGACTCACTTTTTGGTTCCTGAATCATTCTTGTTTTTAAGGGTGGAGGGAGGAATATATATGTATACAGTGTTTTTCAATAGTATTCAAACCATCGAGGCAAAACGATTCAAACCACACTAGTAAAATTAATCAAACCAATAGTACATAAAGTTTCGTACCCCTTGCAATAGCCTTTCAAACCAAATGGGCAAGTTGTTGTATACCGGATAGAAGGGAAACCAGTTCATGTTCCTTTCCCTTTTGGCCCATGATTAATACTGCAAGACTCCCAAATGTAGTACATTCTCAGGCAATCCTCCAGATTTAAGAATTCAGAAGATTGAATTCCAAAGAAAGTTGGTGTGAAACATTATGCCTTTTGCTTTTTGAAAGACTGTGCGGAGGAGTATTCAACTTTTCGAAATATTGGTTTGAATCGTTTTGCTGCTCTGGTTTGAATAGTTTTGAATGTAGATTTGATAATTCCAGATCTGCTAGAAGTGTTGGGGAACCAGGTGGCCCATAGAGTAACCATGGTTCAAGATCTAGAGGGTTGTTAGGTTTCTTTGGTGATTTGGAGTTCGACGTATTGGAGAAACGTTTTCCGGGTTTACCACCAGTTTTGCCCCGGTTGTTGGAATTGTAGGATTTCTTAGAGAAACCCTTGGAGAGGGATCCCTTATTGAAAGCATTCCGGTCCTGAGCACCGCGAGGTTGAGAATTAGTATTGTCTCGTTTCGCAGCAGAAGTAGCCGCCGACTTCGCAGGAAGCAATAAGTTGCGCAGCTTAAGGTCAGCGGTAAACGAAATAGTGGCCTTAAGAAAATCTCCTGTGGAGTTGAAGAAATTCAGAAAGACACGTTTGAAGGTGTCAAGGCCGTTGGATTGGACACGAGCAATCAATAGGGAGTATATGTGAATACAGATATCCGACCGAAGATGATTGTGGGCGACACAAAATTTCACAAACGGAAGGAGATCTCCCTCAGACGCCTTAGTGGCGTACTCATGAAAGGCATCGCCAGCAGATAACGATTCTCTGTGAAGCTCATCGTTGATTAAATCTGGAATCACTTGAGTATCCACAAAAAATTTGTTAAAGGATTGAAAGGAATAGCAAGATTGATCTGCAAAGCAAAGCCACATGAGATTGGAAAACTGAGAATCAAGAGCTAATTGCAATTGATTGACAGATGAGTCACTTCCGGAGAAGGAGCCAACGAAGCCCTCAGGAGTAGTGCGGCAGTAGATGCCGTGCACATGGGAGAGGGACGAGAAATAAGCGATGATCAGATAGTAAAGATCAGGCGTTCTGGTGCCGTTAACAAAACTAAGCTGGACAGGAATAATCTCTTTATAATCTTTTAAGCTCATAACCTGTAGATTTGATAATTCCAGATCTGCTAGAAGTGTTGGGGAACCAGGTGGCCCATAGAGTAACCATGGTTCAAGATCCAGAGGACCCTTCTTGCTATAGGATATGGATCTCATAGTCTCATCTAGATAAGTGAACACTTCACGAGAAGTGTTCGCTTCTAAAGGAGAGTAAGTCTCTTTATCCCTACGAGAAGTATTGGTGGGTCTGGTCTTGGGAGGCATCTTGGTATGTCTCCCTCAGTAGAGATATTAGATTAGTTATTTAATAGAAGTAGGAGCGAAGGCCTCCTTATATATGTGGGAGTTGGCCTTCACTTATTCTCGATTATTCTAGAAAATAATCGCGCAGTGCCCTGCAAGCTTAGAGCGCTGTGCGCGCTCAGTCGGTGCTATTTTCCAACATTGAAAGACACTGTATATATATTTGTGCGGAGGTACGGATGTGCCTCCAGGGGTATACCTCACTAGCTTAAACTCTCAAACCCAACCATTCCTCTCTCATGCTGCTGTACGCTTACCGGAAATACGTCCTGCAGAGAGAGACCCCGGCCTGGGTATCCTTTTTCCTCGTGACAATTTTCTCCGATCCTGTCACTGATATAATGCTCTTGGCTACCCTTGTCTCCACCATCGTGACCCTTCCATATGTCCTGTACATACGCTGGGGGGCTGTGGTTTGTTTCACATTGGAGATCATTGCTGCTTGCTACAATATCTATACCATAATCCTAGGGAAAGAAAAAAGAAATTAAATCTAAATAGGAAAATGTTGGGTATAATATTGGTTGGTGTATTTGGTGGGATTATGTTCGGCTGGCTGTTGTGTACGGCATATAGCTTGTGGGAGAGTAAGGTATGACATGGTAAGATAGGGTATACTTTAAGTTGAGGTTTGCTATGGTTAGATTGCTTGGTTCTGTATCTATGGGCCAGGTAAGTGAAACCCAAATATATTGATATCCAGATCAGTCTATGATACTAGTTACTTTGAATAGTGGGCTAGGAAGGGGCTGGGCTGAGTCCAGTGCTTATATGCAGTACCATAGTATATGTGACGATTACGGATTCAAATTAGATATCCTCGAGAAATGCACCGAGAAATAGATTTAAAACCCTTCCTACATAAAGTATTCATGTTTTTTTTTGTATGGATTGATGTGGATTGGGTTGGAAGGAAATGTGGTATTGTGTGACCTGCATATAATGCCAATTTGGAAGTTTACTCCTATAAGTATTGTGTTAGTGTTTATAAAAGAGGCACTACTAAATGATATCTAGAATTGGATCTGGATAAGAGGGATAAGAGATTTGGGGATTGGAACTTGAATTATAGGGCTGAATGTAATTGAGTCACGTGACTTTATCTTACCAGGTCCATTTCCAAATCCCCCCCTCCCTCCCCCATTATGATTGATATTTCTATTTATCCTTATTTTCACTTAAAAGTCATGTTTAGTTATATGGTCGCTGAGTTATGGTCACTTAGTATGGTGGTTAGCCATGTTATCTGGCTGGTTCCACCCCATCACGTGACTAAAATACTATAAATAAGTCAAGTCACAAGTCAAAAATCAATGAAACCAATTTTAATAGATAATTTATCCCTTTTTCCAACCCCTCTACCATTTCCACAAAATTTTATTAAAAACCCGATTTTTAACTGGTTCTTATAATTGTGCACTTATGTCAGTAAACCCTCACATTTATGTATAACTAAAAACTGCACCCGTCCTATCTTCCATTTCCACCAACACCAAAAAAAAGAAACGCTAATCATCTTAAAACACTCTAACTTTCAATCACAATCAAAAAAGTCTTTTACTAAAAAAAGAAAATATTCATCAAAAAAGAATTGTCTACTAAAGAACTGTATACTAAAGAACTGTCTACTAAAGAACTATATACCACAGAAGAATATGTAGCGAGGAAAACTTGTCAGCTTATAAGTTTGTCAGCTTGTAAGTTTGTCAGCTTGTCAGCTTGTGAGCTTGTCTTTGGATTAGAACAGTTGGTTTCTGGTAAGAATTTGGAACAAAGGAGTAGAAACTCTGGTTTTCCTTCTGAAACTATATACCGTGTTTTTCAAAAGTATTCAAACTAGCACGACAAAATGGTTCGAACCAAAAAGACAGAATAGTTTAAACCACACTAGCAAAATTAAACAAACCACAGAATATACTTAGAGTAAAGAATATACTTAGAGTAAAGAATATACTTAGAGTAAAGAATATACTTAGAGTACAGAATATACTTAGATTAGAGAATAGATTAGAGTAAAGAACGTAACCCCAAACAAGGAAACCAGTTCATGTTCCTTTCTGTTTTAACCGTTGATTGGTACAAAGGTGTAGAGATCTGCCTCGTGACTGCTATTTCAATGTCGATCTGGTATCGATTTGATTTTGAAGGTAATCATGCACCGCGTAGCTGGATTTAACACGCCTAACTTCCTTGATAAGAGGAATTGGTATCCTGTTAAAGTACTTTTCGCGGATAGCGCTCAGTCCGACTCCCCCCAAATATAGCACATTATAATATGAGGCCATCATCCAGATTTTCCAAGATTCCAGAATATTGAATTGTACGAAAGTTTATTAATTTCTGGTTTGAAAGACTGTGCGGAGGGGTACGAACCTTTTTTGAGTTCTTGGTTTGTTGAATTTTGCTAGTGCGGTTTGAATAGTTTTGAAAATCACTGCATTCTCATACAGTCTTTTTGAATACTATTCAGACCAGCGCGGCAATATGTTTCAAACCAGACTAGCCAAATTAAGCAGACCAATAATTAAAAAAGAGTCTCGTACTTCCGACTTAAAAATCGTTAAGGATCAAGGAAAAGATTTGAAATAAACTGTTTATGTGAAATAATTATTAAGTATTAAAAGCAGTAATTTCCCGAACTCGTTTCTTCGACCCAAATCAACATCTCTTGCAGGATGTAAGGACTCAACAGTAGCAGGACCTGTTGTTAGTCTTATAATGGACGTCTTCCTTACGTCCTATAGTTTATCATGGTATGTATTGAACCTAGAATAGACGAGGAACTCCCTGGTTAATCCAAGGGGAGGAAAACCCCGCTGTTATATACACTGGTTGTATGCAACCCTGCATATACATGAAACATCTGCACGTTATATGCAAGTGTTACCCGACCGGGATACCTTGCATCTCAGTATCCTTGTGAAATCGTTTCCTAACACAGGACTTGTGCAAGCTCTGCTGGTCAGAGTATCACCCTAAAGGATATTCGCGCTACTTACACAGCCCTCTTCGTGGGTTGTTACTACATTGAGCAACACAAGAATACACCAACAGGGAAATACCCGAGACAAAAACATGTCTGAACGAAAATATACGTAGACAAAAAAGTATCAAGACGAAAAATATCTAGCCAAAAAAAAATCTAGACAAAAACACGCCTAGGCAATCAAGGGGAAACAAAATGTCCAAATAAAGTTGGGTCATGTCTTGATAATGTCTTATTAATGTTTTTATTTTGCTACTGTGGTCTGAGTCGTTTTGTCACGCTGGTGTGAATCGTTTCGAGAAACACTGTACCTAGTGTCGACTCATTGACGCACAGGTAATATAAAGCTATGGGTTATAGAAACTATGTCTTTTTTTTTTTTTTGGTGGTTTGTGGATTAAAAGGCGATCATAGTACATTTAATCTGACCATATATAGAATCAACTGGTGGTGACGTGGTAATGATTTGGTGGTGACGTGGTAATGATTTGGTGGTGACGTGGTAATGATTTGGTGGTGACGTGGTAATGATTTGGTGGTGATCTGGTGGTGACCAGGCTGCGACCTGCATAATGTACCGTTTAGAAAGACCCACGAATGGTTTACTCCATGCACAAGTAATTTCTCTATGTAGTTGAGTAATGGGATTTTCATATCGGAATATACTAAAATATCTAACTTTAAAATGATATTTGTTGATCCAATTTCTAGGTAAAGGTACTAGAGTATATGGTGGAGAGGTGTGCTTAAGTCTGTGCAGTTCACACTCTATATTAGTACAATCTGCTCAAGAACCACAACTAAAGTTAATGAATAGATTATCCAGATACAGTGTTTTTGAAAACTATTCAAACCAGGGGGGTCAAAATGTTTGGAAGCAGAGTCAGCAAAAAGAAGCAAACTAATAATTCAAAAAAAGGTTTCGTATCCCTTTACACAGTCTTTCACACCAAATGGCGGAATGTTTCACACCAGCTTCTATTAGAATTCAATATTCTGAATTGTTAAATCAAGAGAGGCTGGTTTGAATAGTTTTGAAAATCACTGTATATCCTTTGATTATTCCAATATACAGAATTAGTATCGTTGTATATGCAGGCTCCTTGGTTTATAGCACTAGTGCTGACTTTAGTCCTTATTGGTAGGGGTTTTTTTTGGTAAGGGAACGACCAAATGTAAACTAACTTATTTGTAATGGCTCTTGTACATAGTGTTTGGAAGCTTTGGGTTTGTATGGATTACCACAGAGTTACTGATACAGTCTTTTTGAATACTATTTAAACCAGCGCTGCAAAATGTTTCAAACTAGCACGACAAAGCGATTCAAATCACAATAGCAAAATTAAACAAACCATTACACATAACCCCAAACAAGGTACCTAGTTCCTGTTCCGTTCTGGTTTGACCCTTGATTGGTACTACAACCTCCCAAATGTAGTCCATATGTGGCAATTGTCCAGATTTAAGGTTTCAGAATACTGAATTTTTATGAAGGTTGGTGTGAAAAGCATTAGGCCATTTGGTTTGAAAAAAAACTTTGCGGAGGGGTACGAAACTTTTTGAATTAATAGTTTGTTTAATTTTGCTGGTGTGGTTCGAACCATTCTGTCGTGCTAGTTTGAATAATTTTGAAAAACACTGTACCAGTATTACCTACTGCAT
This sequence comes from Metschnikowia lochheadii, assembly GCA_002370915.1. NCBI lineage: Eukaryota > Fungi > Ascomycota > Pichiomycetes > Serinales > Metschnikowiaceae > Metschnikowia > Metschnikowia lochheadii. Next base: position 16,453 of record NLAW01001479.1, on the reverse strand, counting down.
ATGATGTAGTGTTCCATACTGATCGATGTACTAATGTGTATTGTCATATGGTAGAAAGACCTAACTAATGGGGTTGTATTATCTTTATACACAGGAATAATTTATTGACCACGAGTTATTGTTTTTTTATGGCTTTATTGATTTCCGGGGACAAACCCTCGGAATGGTCACGTGAAGCGAGCCCGTATTCACATAATTACCCACACACACAATATTTTGGTTTCTCCACAAGACAGACTTATCTTGAACCCATTATGATTCTAAAAATGAAAAGTATTTTGAAAAATATTTTTTTATGGGGAGGATAAAACAACCTAAGTCAATAGGTCGGAACTGGATATAAGGCCCGGAAATGGCCATTCCGGCCAAGAAATATGTAGGATGTCACGTGTATCCCACGTGATAAATCATATACCTTCTATTTCTGTTTACAAACGCAATATTTAAGGGATCCAAAGATTCATATACACTTATAAGACTTTTAGAATTGAACTACATTAGAAAATAACACAATTGTATTTTTTCTGGGGAGGATAAAACAACCTGAGTCAATAGGTCGGAACTGGATATAAGCCCCGGAAGTACTAATTCCGGCCCCCCCAAAAAAAGTCAAGTGCTGCACACACCATAAAGAGAACAAGTCTTTATTAAAAAGTATACTCTACTGGTTGGATATACCATGATTCTTCACAGTATGTGATTAGTAATCATGACATTTCCAATAGTGAAGTCCAGAATGTATAGACTATAATCGGGGCCAGACGGTATAGAAAGCGCATACCATCTTCGTTGCACATGGTACAAATTCTGACCACCTTATTATTATTATAATCATAAGTCATTTTTATTTATTGGTGGTTGGTGGTTCGTGGAGGTGGTTATGAGTTAGGGCCAGACGGTCTGTCTGCAGGAAAAAGACACTTGTATCTACAACAATACCACTCCTATCTTCTTTATACATGATACAATAGATTTCTTTTTGTTTCATTTTATTTTTTTTGGATATAACAACGATTCTATATACAGGTTCTATATTAAGGGGGCCTGGCCCAGGTATTTTTATACATGGACAGAGTGGGTAGTTTGCAGTTGGACACACACACGCACACACACACATACTTTTTCAGTTCTTAAACACGTGCACCAATATGGAATATCTACTAACTGCACACATACCCAGAAAAAATATAGATTTCAAACCCATTATTGAAATCCAATAAGGTAAATTTTAGAGCCCCAAAGTTTAATCAAGCAGAATGATTTTTTGTAATAAACAAAAAAAAGGAAGTGGGTGGTGATAGTATAGTGTGTAGTAGTACAGTATAGTGTGTACAGTGTTATTCGATACTATTCAAACCACCGCGACAAAACTATTCAAACTAGTGCGACAAAATGATTCAAACCACTGCAACAACATGTTTCAAACCAAACACTACGCAAATTTGGTTTGTAAGATTTTGCGAAGGGGTACGAAACTTTTTGTCGCGGTGGTTTGAATCATACTGACGCACTAGTTTGAATAGTTTTGAAAAACACTGTAGTAGTGGTGATAGGTCTGGTGGTGTACCGATGTTCCATAATTTTATGTATCGTGGTGTACGGATGTGCGCCTTTCTTTCTTCCTTTTTTTTTTTTCTTTTTTTTTTGGCGGAAAATTGCGGGAAAAACGCGCGTTCTGCGGGAAACATGCCAGTCTCGATTCCGACACGATATTCTTCCGCCGGCCTCTCACCTCTGGACCGATCAAGCGCACCAGAGCAAGTCTTGAATCAAGACGCATATCCAGTCTTTATATCAAAAGCAAAGTCAATTTGTTGAGAAACTTTGGAATTAATCAAATCTATAAAGATTTCATTATCGCACTTCCTGAAACTCCGTTTCTCCTTTTGCTAACGAGTATAGATTCTAGATTGGATTGGTAATAGTTGTTTGTCCGGTTATCCAAAAGTCCGAAATTTCGAAAGTCCCAAATTCCCAAAAGTCCAAAAGTCCAAAATTCCCAAAATTCCCAAAGTCCAAAATCCAAAATCCCCAAAGTCCAAAAGTCCAAAAGTCCAACCGTCCAACAGTCCAAAAGTCCAAAAGTCCAAAAGTCCAAAAGTCCAAAAGTCCAAAAGTCCAAAGGTTCATAAGTTGTTCATTTAATCCATTCAATCCATTCAATCCATCCAGGTTCATCCAGTTCCATTCAGATCCGTTTAGTTCCGTTTAGATTGTTCGTTTCTTGTTGGAGTCATCATATCTAGACAACAGACAACAGACAAATTATCGAGACAACAGACAGTATCGAGACATTCAGATATCCCGACTTCTAGTTTGTCCATTCAACTTCAAAGAAAAACTCCTCAGTCTTAGAGAAGTTTATTCTCCTAGTATTTAGTCCATTCTAGGTTTCATTAGAGCCAGCTTAGAGCCAGATCAGAGTCTCTCAAACACCATGAGCGACAACCCGTTTCTTATAAACGAAAAGTCGCCTGTTCGGAGCACACCGTCAGTGCGGTTCTCCCAGCTCTCCATTGAAGATACTATCAGTGAGCTCCAGACCGACCTGGCCAATGGGCTTTCCAATAATCAAGACATTGTGACCCGCAGACTGATTCACGGTATGAACGAGTTGACGTCCGATGAAGAAGAGCTGTTATTGATGAAATTCATTTCTTCGTTTTATTCGGACCCTTTGATTCTCCTTTTGATTGGCTCTGCCCTTATCAGTTTCTGGATGGGCAATGTAGATGATGCTGTGTCTATCACCTTGGCCATCACAATTGTGGTCACCGTGGGCTTTGTACAGGAGTACCGACTGGAGCAGAGTTTGCAGGCTTTAAATAAGTTGGTGCCTGCCGTGGCCAAGCTTACGCGAAGCGGAAACACTTCTAGTGTGCTTGCATCTTCGTTGGTGCCTGGAGATTTGGTCCATTTCTCCCAGGGTGACCGGATTCCGGCTGATATCCGGTTGGTGAGTGCTGTCCATTTGGCCATTGATGAGTCCAACTTGACTGGTGAAAATAGACCGGTCAAGAAGTACCTGAATGCAGTTTCGGCAGAGCCCAAGGACCTGACCAAAGATTTGCCCATTACTGAGCGCACGTGTATTGCGTTCATGGGTACCTTGGTTCGTGATGGCCATGGGTCCGGCGTGGTGGTTGGTACTGGAGCCCAGACAGAGTTTGGGGCTGTTTTCGAGATGATGTCGGAGATTGAAAAACCAAAGACTCCTTTGCAACAGGCCATGGACAAGTTGGGTAAGGATCTTTCCATCTTCAGTTTCGTGGTCATTGGAATCATCTGCCTCTTGGGAATCTTGCAAGGCAGACTGTGGTTGGATATGTTCCAGATCTCGGTGTCTTTGGCTGTGGCTGCCATTCCTGAGGGTTTACCCATCATTGTGACGGTGACATTGGCCCTTGGAGTGTTGAGAATGGCCAAGAGAAAGGCCATTGTACGCAGGCTCCCCAGCGTGGAGACTTTGGGCAGTGTTAATGTGATTTGCTCCGATAAAACAGGAACCTTGACGCAGAATCACATGACCGTGACCAAGGTGTGGACATTTGACTTTAAGAGCCTGGGTTCGTTCAATAGTCCTTTTTTGATTGTGGACAAGTTGAGTGACAATACTTTGCACCACTCACTAACGTCTTCCATTGCTGGAGTCTTGGAAATCGGTAATATTTGCAATAACTCGAGGTTTTCTCAGGAAAACGAAAAATATGTGGGTAATGCTTCGGATATTGCCCTCATGGAGTGCTTGCCCCATTTTGGCCTTGAAGATGCCCGGGGTACCAAGCAAAGAGCATACGAGTTGCCCTTTTCGTCTGAGAGAAAGTACATGGCCGTGTGTGTGCATGGAGGAGATGCCAATAAGTGTGAGACCATGGTCAAGGGAGGAACGGAGGCCGTGGTGCATTTATCAACCAAGTACTTGGACGATAGTGGAGCCACCAAACCATTGACGGATGAGATCCGGTCCAAGATCCACGATAACTCCGTGGCTTTGGCTTCCGAGGGCTTACGTGTATTGGCATTTGCACGCAACAACCAGGCTTTGGGCGAAGGAGAGAAGCCTTCGGATTTGGTGTTCTGTGGCCTTATTGGAATGAAAGACCCTCCACGGCCCAACGTGGCCCATGCCGTTTCGATGCTTATGAAAGGTGGGGTGCACGTGATCATGATCACTGGAGACTCTCCATCCACAGCAGGCAATATTGCCCGTCAAATCGGAATCCCAATGGCAGCCGAAGGTTCCATCATGACCGGAGACCAATTGGACCAGTTGAACGAAGAATCCTTAAGCAGAGCCATTCATAACGTTTCGGTATTTGCACGTACCACACCAGAACACAAGGTTACTATTGTCAAGGCTTTACAAAGAAGAGGTGATATTGTGGCCATGACCGGAGATGGAGTCAATGATGCTCCTGCACTTAAACTTGCTGATATTGGAATTGCTATGGGTAAAAACGGAACTGATGTGGCCAAAGAGGCTGCTGATATGGTACTCACTGATGATGACTTCTCCACCATCTTAAATGCCATCGAAGAAGGAAAAGGCATTTTCTATAATATCCAGAACTTCATCACTTTCCAGTTATCCACATCCATTGCGGCCTTATCGCTCATTGCCATGGCCACGTTTTTTGGGTTGCCCAACCCTTTGAACGCTATGCAAATCTTATGGATCAATATCTTGATGGACGGGCCTCCTGCACAATCGTTGGGTGTGGAGCCCGTGGACCATGAGGTGATGAATAAGCCTCCCCGCAAGAGAAACGATAAGATTTTGACCCAACAAGTGATCCGCAGGGTGTTGCAGAGTGCCTTCATGATCATCTTGGGAACGTTGTATATCTTCATCCGTGAGATGCAGGACAATGAGATCACCGCCAGAGACACTACCATGACCTTCACGTGCTTTGTGCTTTACGACATGTTCAATGCGTTGTCGTGTCGTCACTATTCCAAATCGATCTTTGAGTTGGGACTCTCCAATAAGATGTTCAACTTTGCTGTGGCCGGCTCTTTGATTGGCCAATTCTGTGCCATATACATTCCGTTTTTCCAGTCCATTTTCCAAACTGAGGCGCTTTCCTTCAAAGACATCTTCAACTTGGTGTGTATCACCAGCACGGTGTTCATTGGTGATGAGATCCGCAAGTATTTGTTGAGGAAGAAGACCATGTACACGACCGGATACAGTTATGGTGTTTAACACTTGATTTATTCCTCTAACTGACCATAAAATATCCAAAAAATATCTCCATGATCATAACTCAAATAATTAATAATAACACTGATCAGGTAATCTCTCATAGTTATATCTCATCGAGTAGTCTATCAAGTAGTCTATCAAGTAGTCTCTCAAGTAGTCTCTCAAGTAGTCTATCAAGTAGTCTCTCAAGTAGTCTCTCAAGTAGTCTCTCAATCAATCTCTCAAATCACTCATATGATTCCAAAGGGTTCTCATTGATTGCATCACTTGCATCACTTGCTGATTCCTGCAATCTCCTCCAATCCGACGACGCCCGAAAAGCCCTCGTCGCCAAGCTTCTCATACACTTTCAAAGCAACCTTTTCCGTAGACACGGGTGGCCGCACCAAGTTATTGAGCACTTGTAACTTGTCGGAAAACACGGCATTCTTGACCCCGTACCCGATATTGACAAAGGTGCTGAGCAACTTGCGGTTGTTGGTGGCTGGCTCGCTAGGGTCGTACATGAATCCAGGCCTCATGATAATGGTACGAAGATCCTTCTTGCACGAGAGTTCAAACTCCGCCTCTCTCTTGGTGGTGAGGTATCCTTCTGGCACAATGGGCGGCTTGTTGTCGGCAGAGATGTAGACAAATGCCGGCTTGGTCGTTTCGGGTGCTTCCTTCCTTGCGATTTTGGACTCCTTGATGAACGTATCGGCAAGGACCACGGCCAGGTCTCTCTGGATACCTGCGTAAGACGTCTGGGAGTTTCGTGCCATTGGGTTGGATCCCTTGACAATATTAGCAAGTTTCTGGAGGTCATTCAAGAAGTTAAAGTTCAGGTTCACCGACGACTTGTAGTCGATGTTTTCGAAAAGAATCCCCACCGAGTGCACCACCGCTGACTTATTGGCGATATGCTGCTCGTAGCTTTTCGGATCGAAAAGATCGGCTTTTTCCCAATTAACCTGGCTCATCCACGAGTGGTCCGAGTGGCTAATTGGTGCAGGGGGTTTGCCGGATCTAGAGAGAGATGTCACTGACCAGCCCAAGCGAATTCCCACCTCACAAATCTTACGGCCAACAAAGCCATTACCTCCAAGAACTGCAATTGAAGACATTGAGAGGAGTTATAATTAGGATTTCGGTCGATTCAATTGAGTTAACACTTGATTAACTGGGAATCTGTCTTATATGGATGTATGTCTATCAGGACTATCAAGAGTATCAGGACTATCAGGGTTATCAGGATTATCAGGATTATCTTGATGTGTACCTTTGATAATGGGATGTTTCAGAATCAGAACCAAAGAAAAAAAGATTGACAACTTTGAAACGGAGTGTTCTGTTTCTGGATGTTATATAACGTTTTCTGGAGCTGAAGTAGTCTCTTGCGGTGTGGAGACGTTAATGAGAATGCGCATTTTAACTCTTGCTAGCGCGCGACTGACGACGTTTTGCTGCAAAAAAAAAGACAGGGGGGGGGGGGGGAATGCGTCTTTTTATAGCCCTAGACATATGCGCCGCCTAATCCTTTTTGTAAACTACTTGTTTCAGGTTCGCCCTCCCTTGAGGAAATATAAAAGAGGGGGGTTCCGCTGTTTTTCTGCTCCTTATTTTTTAAACAATCATTAACATGAACAACATGAACATGGACATGAATATGAGCTTGAATATGAATATGAACATGGAAAAAGAGGAAGGACATTAACAGTATGAGTAAGATGACTAAGATGACTAAGATGACTAAGATGAATAAGATGAAGAACATCATGTGCGATCCAATCGATTTTCACTATGACAACCAAATGTTAGAATTATTATGTGACCTGGGGCTTTAAACCGTATTCACAAGGGGTGTAAACTTCTAACGGGCTTGTCAATGGAATGAACCCTTTTGAGAAACAATCACCTAACGATGAATGAAGTATTTTGAACGGCCACTATTGGTATGAACCCACCAGATCAGTGTTATGGAGGTTCTTGGATGACTCTCTCTGATGTCTCTATCTGACTATTAGTATCTAAGGTTAAGTAGTGGAGTTCTTAGCCTTTCAGAAAAGAAAAAAAAATTAGCTAATGTCCCTTTTATGCATTTCTGGTGCTATTGGAAATGGATACTAGCTATAATTAGGAGGACTAAGATCTGTTTTAGGGTCAAGGTCGAAGATACAGCTTATATCCCGGAATTCTTACATATAGTTAGTGATTTCCTATAGTGGTTTTAACAAAAGGCAAGGATCCTAAAAAGCTGAAACATGATTGGTGGACTAAAACTGAATTATCGATGAAGGTTTTGAAACATTCAGGGTACACCATAGTGAACAGACTAGATGTAATTGAGAGAAGCACCAGAGAATTTCTACGTGAGACATGAATTTTGCGTTGAAAGCGGTAGTGGAAGAGGAATCATATACCTTTAATGAATCACTTCCATTTGAGTTTGAATCTACAGTTTGTTTTTTTTGTTCCTTTTCGTTTGTTTATTAAGATTTATTATGCATAATTAGTGGCCAAACTTTTTCCTGAACATGACAAATTCTTCATCCTCGATTTCTTCCATCAGTGGGTGTTTTTTGAGGTCATTCTTTGGTTCTTCGGTGTCGTCACTGATATCAGTGTTGATGGATTCAGTATCAGAGTGTTCAGGGGTCACATCAGGGGATTCCACAAGAGATGTTGCTGGAATTGGCTGGCTTGCTTTTGGTACTTGAGTGGGAACTAGATGCGGAAGAATGACACCTTCAAGAAATTGCGAGAGCAAGTCTTCATTGGTGAAGCTGGGCTTGGCAGAAGGTTGGCTTTGGGGTTGCTTGGACTCCTTAGCCTTTCTTTCTCTGACAATAGCCTTGCGTCTTTCCTTTTCCTTCTTAACACGCTCAGAACGCTCGCGTTCCGCTTGTTCACGTTGCACTTGTTCCTGGAGCGCCTGGCTCTTAAGCTTGGCGATTCTTTCTTCTTCGGCCTTGATTTCAGCCAATTTCTGTGCTCTCAATTGCTCAAGCTTTTGTTCTTGCTCTTGGATGTAAGCAAGTCTTTCAGCCTCCTTAAGTTCAGCTTCCTTCTTGGCCTTTTGTTCGGCTTCCTTCTTGGCCTTTTGTTCGGCTTCCCTCTTGGCTTTAAGCTCAGCCTCCTTCTTTGCCTTGAGTTCAGCTTCTCTGGCCTTTTCAGCCTCCTTCTTGGCTAATTCAGCATCTCTGGCCTTTTGCTCAGCATCTCTTCTGGATTGCTCAGCCTTGGCTTCGATGGCTTTCTTTTGCTCAGCCTGAATGCTTTCTTGCTTGGAAGCATCTGCCTTGGACTCGTTTCTCTGGTGCTCACGGGTATTGACATTGCCTCCGAAAATGCTGGCGAGAACAGCGTTGGTGAAGTCATCTTCACAGAACTTGATCTTCTTGGGAATGTTCAACACCAACACGTTTTCTTGCAGAAAGTATTCCCAGTCAATCTTGGGCACCTCAATGTCGTCCAAGTGGAACTGGAAAATCTTTTTGAAGTTGTCGATCTGCGACTCCACCACAAGGTTGACCAAGTTGGGGTTGCCCCAGTTGCGGAGAACCTTCAATTCATAAGAGTCGAAGTTTCCGTTTTCCTTGAATATTTGGATCTGGTATGCATCTTCAGTTTCGATACGCTTGACAATCTTAGGTTGTTGGCTTCTCAACTGTTGTTGATATTGTTGTTGCTGCAAATGTTGCAACTGAGACAAGGCGTCGAACAAGACAATTGGGGACGTTCTGTTGCAGGTAAACATTTTATTTGAGAGAATGGATTTGCTTATTTGAGTTTTTGATTGAGTTTATCTGATGATGATAATAATGCTTATTAGAAGTGGCTACACCTGCCTCTTTATATTTAGTTGTTTGCGTGGCGGAGAAGGTTCCAGAAATGGCTTACGTTATCGGGGCTGAGGGTTCCTGGAAGGTTCCAGAAATGGCTTACGTGAGCCGGGCGGAGAGTGCGTAGAAGGTTCGCGAAGATGCGAGACCTTCGCACACGGGCTCTATATGCAGGCGTGCATAATTTAGCACGGAAAATAGCAAGTGTGCCATAGACACAGATCTAACCGAAGATCCAAAGAGGAAAAGCGATTGAGATAATTTCCAAAAAAGGAAAGTGAGAGAAGCATCTAAAGGTGGTTTTGATCAAAGTTTCCAAAAAAAAAGGGAAGTGAGAGAAGGATCTAAAAATAGCACCGTTTCTGTTTCCCTGAATACTACTACATCATATTATGGATTACAGGAAAGTATGGTCTAGAGATCATGGCCAGGTTAAATGCCTTGATCTTGTGATTACTATTAATTGCTATGACAATGATTTCTGGTGAACTGGACATGGAACTTTTACCTCATTGCTGTCTTGAGGCAAAAAAATGGGTACCAGAAAATTATCCCGTTAACTATGGGACGATTCACTGAGGCTAAGCAGCAGTATTGACTGAGGCACAGAGGTGTTGACTACGAGACAGAAGTGTTGACTACGAGACAGAAGTGTTGACTACGAGACAGAANCAGAAGTGTTGACTACGAGACAGAAGTGTTGACTACGAGACAGAAGTGTTGACTACGAGACAGAAGTGTTGACTACGAGACAGAAGTGTTGACTTCAAGACAGAAGGGTTGACTATGAAAGATTGACTATGAACGATTGACTATGAACGATTGATTATTGACTATGTGTTACACCGAAATGGTGGAGGTGATGGTGGCGGTGGACGTCACGGTCTCGGTATAGTCGGTCAAGTAGTAGTCATAATCGACTATACAGATCAGACCAGAGATCAAGGACGTCAGGACACCTTCGAGAACGTAGCTTCCCCACACCGAGGGGAAAGCCGTTGCAGCTGTGCCATAGTCCGTATAACTCTGCACCTCGACTGGCTGAGCGTTGGCCGGCGTAACTGCGCTGGTGACAGAGACCTGTGCAGCTTCAAGACTGGTTGAAGTGGGAGTTGCACTTGAAACAACTTTAGCTGTAGTCTCTGCAGCATCAGATCCAGAATCAGAGCCAGCGTTGGAGCCAGAGCTGGAGCCAGAGTTGGAGCCAGAGTTGGAGCCAGCATCACCACTGTCAGAAGCAGAACCAGAGTTTGAGTTTGAGTCGGAGCTTCCAGAATTGGAGTTTCCAGAATTGGAACCAGCTTTTGAGTCCGAATTGCTCGAGTTTGAGTTCGAGTCCGAGTTGGAGTCCGAGTTGTTCGAGTTGTCCGAGTTGGAGTTGGAGTCTGAGTTTGAGCTTGGCGGACTGACAATCACCGACACATAGGTATGAAACTCGCCAAAAATGGTGGAGGTATAAGTGGAGGTGTACCTCGTGGTGGTGGAAGTGGTGGTAGACACACTGGTGCTGGTAGCAGTGGAAACCAGGCCAGCCACCACATTGGTGTTAGTAACGGTATTGTCCACAGTTTTGGTGAGCTTGACGACACGGACCCCCCTCTTTTCGTTGGAGGAGGAGGAGGCCGTGGCCGCAGCAGAGGCGGCAAGAATTGAAAGGAGATTCGAGAACTTCATTGGAAAGGTATAAGAAGAAGAGCAAAAGTCAAAAAGGAGAGGAATGTCAGGAAGACTAAAAGAGTGACAAGGGTTGGGTCAAAGGAGTGACTGGAAGAGGAAGAACCGGAGGTGAAGAACCGAAGCAAAAAAGCAAAAACGAAAGGAGAGGAGACAAAGGAAAGTAAGTGGTTTGAGAGAGTGATGGAGAAAATAAAAAAAAAAGAAAGAAGAAAGAAGAAAGAGAGGAAGAGCGGGGGGGAAAAGGTCAGTTTATATATCTGGGCCTATGGTGGGGGGAAGAAGGGAGAAGGGAGTGAGCGAAAAGGTAAGGCTGCAAAAAAAACCGGATTGTTGCGCGGGCCTGCACACACCGCACAGTGTCTGCTGGCAAAACACACTATTACGGTAAGACCCCTGCTCGAAGCAAGCAAAGCCGAGAAAATCATTACCCGTTTTCGATATTTAATAGCTGGCAGTTCCTCGAATGATACCCAGCTATGCATCGAAGAATGCATGGGTCGGAAATGAAGATGGTGGCCATACAAGTTGGACGCGGGCTATGTGCAGGTCCGCTGGGACATTCGCACCGTTTAGGAAATTGTCCTCGCACCACCAGCACCGGCCGCTACTAATTGCTTTCCTGACCAGCATTTGATAAGTGGAACTACATGAGTCCGGCAGAAAAAGAAAGAAAAAAATGACGGACTCATGCACAAGGTCATGTTTTTCCGAATTATGGTTTTGTGCGCCGGTCTTGGAACTTGTCTGGCCGAATTGTGGTATTAGACTGGGAAGGCAAAGGCAAGGCAAGGCCAGGCGAGACGAACAGCCAAGACAAGGCGAGACGAACAATAGGCAAGAAATGACCGGGGGAAAAATACAACTGAGATGAGGAGGGGGGTTTGGAAAAAAATGAACTGGAGATTTTTTTTTTGGGGGAGTTATGGGTGGGGATGTCTTATAGGATTTATGAGACTGTATGGAGTGAGTGAGTGAGTGAGTGAGTGAGTGAGTGGGCGAGTCATCACGTGATAAGTCACGGGATTTGACACGCAAGTGATCACATGAGTGGACACATGAGCGGACACATGACTGGCCACGTGCCTTTTACTACCGGGGCGCGGCACCCTCGGTTTGGCCACCCTCGACTCGCGCTACCCCCGAAACTCCTACCCTCGTCTCTCTACGTCACGTCTGTTTTTACAGCCACCGTTTTACAGCCATTCCCACGCTTAATATAAAACTACTGCTTCCTCCCCTCCCTTTTCTCACACCCTCCCATATTTTTACCCTCCCCCATCCCAAACCCACTCCCATCTCCCCGGCTAAAAATTTCTGGCCCCTCTCCTGCCCCCCCCCTCCCCCCAAATCTGAAGGTGTTTATATAACGAACACCATAATCTGATCCGTCAAGTTGGACTCATTCACCAATCACTACCACCAAAATAATTGACCACCAAAATAATTGATCACCATAAAAACAACGGATCAACAGACCAAAGCAACGGATCATCAGATAAACGGGTAGAAATCAACAGATCAATCAACAGATCAATCAACAGATCAATCAACAGATCAATCAACAAATCAATTCATCAATTCATCAATTCATCAACTTGATCCATCATCGAATCGTCATATGAGTTTTTACAGCAACCCTACACCGCCCAACACGTTGGCGTTCCCATTTATTGGCCAACAGAATTTACAGCCCAACTCGGGGGTCAGTGACATGCAGCAGCACTTTAACCGGCAAATCCTCCCCTCGGCTGCTTCCGTCAAGGCACCTGAAGAGTCCGACCGTAACGATCTCCCCAGTGCAGGCTCTATTGGCAACACACAGGACTCGTCGGCCAATCCGTTGACTTCTGAAAATGGTACAGCGCCAGGAGAGGTCAGTATGCTGGAGAATGAAAGCAAGCCCATGGGCCCGGAGTCCATGACCAGGCGAGAGCGTAAGAACAAGCCGGGCCAAAAGTTTGGCGCCAAGAAGAAACTGTGGGTGTGGACATGGTTTGTACAAGATGCCCATGATTCCAGCACGGCCACGTGTGATTACTGTGGGAAGCAGATCAAGCGTATGCCCAGTGATAAGGGCCTGCCCAAGAAACTCAGTGAACATTTACGCACCCACAAGCTCAGCAAGGATCTGATCAACACGGGCCGTCCCGTTCCCGAAGACGGCAATGGTATCTTATACAATACCTCGGGCGGGATTTCGATGCCATACTCGTCGCTGTTCAATCTGCACATTGGAAACCCTCCGGCCCAGATCCACTCTCTTGAAATGCTGCTGAGCCTGCCTGGAATGACTCGCCAACAATCGTCTCCACAATTACTGGACCGGCACCAGAGCCTGGGCTCCCAGGGTCTGATCAAGCAGATAAAAAGCCTGCAGTGCCAACACCAAAAACCACAGCAACATCAAGAACCACAGCAACAGCAACAGCAACAGCAACAGCAACAGCAACAGCAACAGCAACAGCAACAGCAACAGCAACAGCAAAAGCAACAACAACAACAGGCCCAACAATCCCAACAACAAAAACACCAACAACCACCACAACAGCAGCAGCATCAACCACAACAACTCAACCAACCACAACATCAACAACATCAACAGCTGCACCAAACACCACAGCAACATCAACATCAAAAGCTGCACCAAACACCACAACAACATCAGCAACCCCAGCACCAACAACCCCAGCACCAACAACCACCACAACAGCAACAACATCATCAACCACCACAACACCAACAACAGCAACAACACCATCAACCACCACAACACCAACAACACCAACAACATCAACACCAACAACGCCACCAATCGATACAGCCTCAAGAACCGCAACTACGAGTTCCCATTAAAAGACGTGGGCTGGAGGAGTTGTCTGTCGAGAACCCCAAGTACCGCAGAGCAAACAGCATGCAAGCAGGACTGGCAGAGCAAGAACCACAGGCACACCAGAACTACGCCGGCCAACTCCCGCTGCCCATAGCAACAAGCAAGTATGGCCGGAGACCCGTGGCTTCGCTCGAAAACTCGTCCTACTCAGCCACGGCGTTCCACCGCCACCTTCTCAAGTTTCTCGTGGACAACAAGCTCCCCATCCGTGTGCTTCTGCTGCCTCTGTTCCAGCAGGTGGTGTATGACTTGAGGCGAGAGTCGGTGAACGATCTCTTGGAGTTGACCAGCCTCTACTCGTCGTTCATGGAGGTTTCCCGGGTCGAGGGCTCCGAAGATATGACCGAAGGCCACTCGTCCCTTGCGGAGGCCAATGTGGTGAATACCTTGGCGCAGGAGCTCATCAAAAAGTAGCCACCGAAGAACGAAGAACAAGAAACGAGGAAAAACAAGGAATGAGGAATGGAAGTGATTCCTTTTAGTTGGGTCGGTATTTATTGTGGGATGTTGGGAAAGCTAAGGTGCTATTGATATTACTGACTTGCCATCAACGAATGCCTTACGATGTTAATTGTACATGGTTCAGATCTATTGACTATGTGATATGATCTTCCTGGATATTTCATGACTCTATTAATATATCCACAAGGTCTACCCGTCAACACGATCATCTCGGGTGTAATTCACAGAGGAAATTGTCTATCCCAAATTGTGCCTCAATTTGTTGTCAATTTGTTGTCTCATTGTCAAAGTGTTGTCTCATTGTCCAAGAGTCTTATTGGTTGCTGACAGAACGCACCCAGGTACTGTTCTCATCATACTCCCTCCATAAACGGCTGATGGAGATTCCAAGCGAGTACTTCTTTTTGTCGATCTCGTCCTTCTTCAATTGCAACTTTTCAATGGCCCGCGTGATCTTGTTGCGGGTGGCATAATCGATCTCCACGTTGTAAGGCGGAAGAAGGTTGGCTAGGAACCGGATCTCCTTCTCGATCTTGTCCAGACGCACCACATACAGGTCGTACTTCTGCTGGTTCTGCTGGAGCTGGCTTTTCTTGTCGCTTGCCTTGCGGAGTTCAAGTTTGGCCCGGTGCTCGGGGATGTTGCCGTATAAGTACTCTTTGCGGGGTTCTGTCCGTTTTGGGACCACCTCCTCGTCACGGGATACCTTGCGTACGGTGAACTTGATTGGTTTCTTGGATATTGTCTCGGGAGGCACGGGCTTGGAGGCAGCCTTCGGTAGCACGGGTGAAACAACAATACTGCTTTTCTGAGAGGATGCAGAGGATCCCGAGTCAAACGTTTCGAACGTTTCAAAGTCAAAATTGCCGGGGCCATTAACAGGTGAAGGTCTAATTCCAGGTGCAGATCCATTACCATTTCCAGATGCAATGCCAGATGCAATTCCAGATCCATTGCCTATTTCAGATCCATTTCCAGATGCAATGCCAGATCCATTTCCAGATGCAGTGCTAGATGCATTGCCAAAAGTCCCATTTCCAACCCTTTCGGAATCCTTACTGTCTGACTCGGTGTCTCTGGCCTCTGGCTTCTTTGGAATGGGATCTCTGTTCTTGGAGTACTTCTCGTACTTCTTGGTGATGGCACGCACCTGACCCTGGTCCTTCTCCGGATGAATTCCATTGATCGATAAGCTGCTGATGAGCTTACTGGTGGAATCGGATGACGAAAGGGACGAAACTGAAGCAGGCAGCGATGGGTCGACATTATCACTTTGATGTTTTTCCCCAACTCCGGGGGTTTCCCCCATTCCAGGTTTTTCCGTTTCGAAATCCGATTCTTCCTTGGCCTCATGGTTTTCCCCAGCCTCTTTCGAGTCCTTGGAATTTTTTCTTACTCCTAAATCGGACTCAGAGTCTCTGAAGGAGTGAGAATTTGTGGGGTCCATTGGGGGTTCTAGAACAACCTGCGGCTCTACAGATTGGGCCATTTCGGGCAATGTGGAGTGTATATAATTATCGAGCGAACGCGTTGGTGTTTGAAACTTGTAGATGGCGTGAAAGCTTGTTATTGATTTATCTTGTTTTGATCCAGGTTAACTAGTATGGAGTTGGTCTGGTGTTCAATTATGTGTTAATGTTGATTGATAGTCGCACTAGCACTGCAAAAGTCGTGCGCAAACCAAAAATTATGCCCCTCCCCCAACACCCTATTATTATTCTTATTGTTTTTATTATTAGAGCTATATGCAGGCCATTGTCTAATTCTCATCTTATGTATATATCATTCAAATGTCCTGCATATACTAGATTTCTGTGTAGAACCCTCATCGGTCGTGCGAGGCTCAAAACGTATCAGGAACAACGAGGAGGAGGAGGAGGAGACAAAGAATATATAGCCATTTTGTTCCTGGGATACACACTTTTATGGCTCTTAAAGGCAGACCATAGAGTATCAACGGATGAAGAAGGTCCAACTGAAACAGTGGATTATGCACGAAATATTGTGTATATGCAGGAAAACATATCTTTATGATAATCTGAAACATAGACTTCGCTGGGTGAAACGGTAAGAGTAATGATGCAGAATGTCATGTCAGAATAGGCAATAAATGGACAGAAAATTAGACAAGTAGACAAGTAGACAAGTAGACAAGTAGACGGCCAAGAATTGGAGTAGCTATAAGTTCTCGTACTCATAGTCTAGATCTGGATTTATATCTAGTCTTGGCTCTAGAGTTATGACTAGTTCCACTCCCAGTCCAGTTCCACTCCCAGTCCAGTTCCACTTCCACATCCACGTCCACGTCCATTCATTTCCATTTCATTTCCATTTCATTTCCATTTCATTTCCATTTCATTTCCATTTCATTTCCATTTCATTTCCATTTCATTTCCA
>NLAW01001478.1:72422-92137 GCA_002370915.1 Metschnikowia lochheadii | reverse complement strand
ATTCCCAATTCCCAATTCCCAATTCCCAATTCCCAATTCCCAATTCCCAATTCCCAATTCCCAATTCCCAATTCCCAATTCCCAATTTTGGTACGTTCCCAATTACGCAACCATCTGTTAGAGATATAGTACAATTTTTTTTTTAAATCAAACAAGATAAAAGTAAATAGATGAAAGTACTTTTTTCGGAACTGTGAATGCATTTAGAGGGTCTACTTCTACGTCTTTTGTGTCTACAAAGTCACGAGATTTTCAGTACGAGATTTTCAGTACGAGATTTTCCGTACGAGATTTTCAGTAAAAAAGTCATCAAGTTTTTTATATAGTAAGTTACAAAAGCCTAAAAAACCCTGGGGTTTTTTTTTTTTTTTTTTCGTTTTTTTTTTTTTTTTTGGAGCCCCAGCGCACTATCCATGGCATTCTGAATTATATGTGTTCTAATCAACAATGGTCATAAAGCCTAATATTAACATCAATGGACTAGACCACTGTATACTACACTATACTCTAGATGATAGATTCTTGAATACGTCTAATACTGTTAGTTACGTTCATTCATGTTCATTCGTTGATGGATTCCCAATAAGTGGGAATCAGTGAAAACCAGTGAATACCAGTGAATACCAGTGAATACCAGAGAGTGGAGCAGGACGGTTCAAAGCCATGTCCATGTCACGAGAGAAGGTAAGGTGAATCAATGAGGCCAAGTCACGGGTTAAGGTGCCTTGGATGAGTCACTGGCATTCGTAGGCTCAAAAGATATCTCTAGGGCTCGTGTGTCTACCCATGGCAGGTCTAACAATATAGTAGTGCATAGTTAAATACAGTGTCTAGTACAGTGTTATGTTCTTTCAATGCATTTATGCCTAAACTCTTATATTCGTTGATGGTTCCTTAAAGAGGAATCTGAGAGGTTCTTTTAGGATTTTGAAGAGAGAAAGTGGCACTGAAAAACCCTCCACCAGAACAATAGGAAGTATTATTCTGGAATACCTCGAAAGGAGCCATCGGAGCACTTCGTGCATAGATGCCCAAACGCCATATCACCATTGTAACAATCTAACAATCGGACTGAGAGGCTTTATAATACCTTCATAAGCAGAGGGCCCTGCCTATGGTGGATCTAGCAAAAACGGTGTGTTTAGAGTATGGTACCATGGACTCCAGCCCCGGTTTCTTCAAGATCCCTGATTCCGTCAAATTCTCGGGGAATTACGAGATCCCCATCGAAACAAAGAAGGAAAAATGGTCACAATGGTCACAATGGACAGATTGGTCAGATTGGACAGATTGGTCAGATTGGTCAAAATGGTCAAAATAGACAAAATGGTGAAAATGGACAAAATGGCCATAACGGAACTTAGGGGTGTACGGGTTTATATATTTGAACACCTTCTTTTTTATATAACTTTATTTTCTACTTTATTCTCTTTCTCTTTATCGCTACGGGCGGATAATTGTTTTAAGTTTAACGAAAGTGAATCTTTATTTTAAAATTGGTTTAACAATTACAGAATATTTCCGTATTTTATTTATTCAAAGACCATTTCACTGTAAGAAATATAAATGAGTGCATATATTTCAAAACCACAAACAGTGTAAGAACTGCGATTTCACCTCTAATCGAATAAATTTAGAACAAACGTTCCAACTAAAACTTGTTACTTGTTAATTATAATCCAAACCAATAATTTCAAAATAATTTGGAACTCCTTCGCACCCTCTTTTTCAAAAACCAAAATAACGTAATGTGTTTCACAGACCAACTTTCATTCATTAAGGAATTCGATATTTTTTTTGAATTCGGTAATCTGGAGGTTTCCCTATATATGTACTACATTAAAGAGGATTGCCTTATGTACTACATTAAAGAGGATTGCCTTATATACTGCATTAAAGAGGATTGCATTATATACTGCATTAAAGAGGATTGCCTTTGTAGATCCTTTAATGCCAGATCGGCAAGGAGAGTTGCTGCATCAGGCGGTCCATTAATTAACCAGGGTGATACATCCAGAGTATGTATCTTACTGTAGGACACTGATCTCATAGTCACATCAAGATATGTAAACACTTCAGAGGAAGTGTTTACTTCAGGAGTAGATGGAGTAGAGGTATCGGTGTTCATTGAAGTATAATTCATGCGAGGTCTTTCGTTGCCGATCTGGCATTAAAGGATCTACAGCCTTATATACTGCATCTGAGAGGATTGCCTTATACAGTCTTTTTGAATACTATTCAAACCAGTGCGGCAATATGTTTCAGACCAGACTAGCAAAATTAAGCAGACCAATAATTAAAAAAAAGTCTCGTGCTTACGACTTAAAAATTGTTAAGTATCAAGGATTTGAAATCAACTAAACTGTTTATGTGAAAGCTTTATTAAGTATTTTAAAAACACTAATTTGTCGAACTATTGGGTTGCTTAATTTTGCTAGTGTGTGGTCTGAATCGTTTTGTCGCGCTGGTGTGAATCGTTTCGAGAAACACTGTATATATACTACATCTGAGAGGTTTGTCTTGTATATACTACATTAAAGAGGTTTGCCTCATATACTACATTAAAGAGGATTGTCTTGTAGTACCAATCAAGAAGTCAAAACGGAAAGGAACATGAACTGGTTTGTCATACTTATCCTGTACACCATATTTATCCTGTACACCATATTTATCCTGTACACCATATTTAATATTTATCCTGTATACAACAACTGGTTCTTTTGGTTTGGTGTGGTTTGAAAGACTGTGCAGAAGGGGGATATGAACCACCTTGAATTATTGATTTGTTTAATTTTGCCAAACTGGTTTGAACCATTTTGCCGCGTTGGTTTAAAGGGGTACGAAACGTTTTTAATACAGTGAATTTCAAAACTATTCAAACCACACTAACAAATTAAACAAACCGATAATTCAAAAAAGTTTATAAGGCAATCCTCCAGGTTTAAAAATTCAGAATATTGAATTCTACTGAAAGTATCTGTGAAACATTACGCCATTTTGGTTGATAATCTGTGCCAAGGGGTACGAAACGTTTTGGTTTATTGGTTTGAACAGTTTCGAAATTCACTGTATTAAGAAATGAATCCTTAAGAAATCCTTAAGAAATCATTAGGAAATCCGTAAGTAATCCTTAAAAAATCCGAAAGAAATCCTTAGGAAATTCGTGAGAAATTCTAAAATATTCTTTGGCTTTTTTTTTGGCTTTTTTTTTGCTGTTTTTTTACTGTTTTTTTGCTGTTTTTCGCTGTTTTTCGCTGTTTTTTTTGGTTGTTTTTTGGTTGTTTGGTTTTTCACCGCCCACCTGCATATACCGCCCTCGGTATTTACAATCCGGCCAAAAGCAGATTCGCATCCTCTCTCTCCCCCCCCCCTCGCCTCGTCTCGCCCCACCGCCAGCGCCAGAGCCAGCAACCCACGCTCGCCCGTACCTCCACACACCCACACACCCTCCCACCCTCACACACAAAACAAAACAAAACAAAACAAAACAAGCCGTCCCGCACCCAGCCCTACGCTTCTTCAATACACACCGAAAAGTACTTCCTTTCCTTCTTTCCTTCCTATACACACACACCCACACCCCAAACCCCACACGGTCGTCTTCCCCTTTCCTCAGAAAAAAAAAAAAACACCAAATGTCGGAATTCAGGAGCTTTAAAAAAGCCGATCTTGCCAAAGTGGCTAGAAAAGTCGGCATTTCTGTTCGTGCAAAAGACACAAAGCAACTGTTGCTTGAGAAAATCGACTTGTTTATTGAAGAAAGCCCAGACCTTGCCAGGGAATTATTGTTGCCTGAAGATATTGATGTTGATGATGATGATGAGGAGGTGGTGACTTTGGTGGAGGAGACGGTGGACTCCAATACGAACCTGGACTCGGGCTCAGCCTCCGATTCAGACTCTGATTCCCAATTGTCTTCGGATGACTCGGTTGATGTTTCGGATACCCAAGATGTGAATCAAGGTGTTGATGACGCTGAAGGATTTGTTGCTAAATCAATTGCCGAGGCCGACTTGGCTGATGAAGATGATGATGATAAGGATTATGATGCTCCTCCTCCTATTAACTTGAAGGAATGGATAGTTGACCCCGCCATTGATGTTTTTGAACGTGCTTATGCACAGGTGTTATTGGTGACCGATAAATTGGGCGTGACCACTGCTGATGCCAATGAAGATTTGCGTGAAGCTTTGCTGAGAACCGTGACTTTGAATTGGCTCGAGGCTTCTCTGGAGGCTGCCTACTTCTTGTACTATTACGTGCCATTGGTGGCTGTCAAGGACAATAAGTCCGTGCACCAAGTGTTCCGGGACAATTTGCCTTGGTTGAACTCCGTGGAGTTCCGTCTTCCGGACGTCACGGCCTTATGGAACTATGGAGTGGCCTCTATCTTTGCTAACTGGCTCGTGTATGCCGTTGGCTTGCCTCTTTTGGTGGCCTACTACTTCAACTTCTCTAGAAGAGTGGTGGTGGTGGAGGATGCAGACGATGAGCAGGACGAGCTCTCGTTTGTGGTTCGTCTTTACAAGTACGACCCGTTCATCTTTGCGTTGGCCAAGGTATTGATTTTCTACTTTATCTTTAAGAACGGCGCCTTGACCTCTCTTGACAGCTACCGCGGCCTTTTGCAAGCTTTGCGCAACCACGTGTTTATCCAATTGGGTATTTATCACACGTTTGTGGTGAGCTTGGGCAACTTCCCGCTTGTGGTGGGTGCAGCCAATGTGATTGTTGGACTCTACTCGCAATTTGAAGACTTCTGAATGCGCGGCTCGTCTCTCTGTCTCTATTTCCGCTGACGCTTGTTAAATATAATGTTCTGCTATCAACTGTCCTATCTTGTTCTATTTAATTGATTCTGACCTAATGATAATTGTATCAGTAATCCACGCAGTGTAATCTTTATATACATTAACTAGTCACTACACACTATAGTCCGTGATTATTAGTACTGCTTCTTCAAAGTGTCACACTATGCTTAAGAAGTGGCCAAGGAGAATAATGATTGTGTTCCAACATAGTACCCGAACCCGTACACCAGCTCCCGTACACCAAAACCTTACACCAGAACCCTTACACCAGAACCCTTACACCAGCACCTTTATTCCCTATAAATGGCAGAATATCATAATAGTGGGGTTTCACCGAATTAGACTCTATTGTTTAGTTTACTCATGGTGAGGAAAAAAAAATGTATGGTTTGCGTGCTTGTGTGCAGTACAACCACAAATTTTGAAGCCACGAGTCCCAGAAAAAAGTCCCAATAACCCAAATTTTAAGGGGTACATAGAAATTTCATCAATAAATATTTGCCATTTTTCCTTTCTCTTTAAAAAGCAGTAAGTGATTTTTGGTGTCTCATAATTCACTACTCAACGTCTCACGCCAGTTCTCATTTTCTCTGGTTTTCGCATTTTGCACCCGATACACGGACCCTCTCCTACAAAAACACCAACCACAAGTGCATCTCCAAAAACCTTCACATCATAACCTTCAAAATCATAACCTTCACAATCCCAACCTTCAAAATTATAACCTTCACAATCCCAACCTTCAAAATTATAACCTTCACAATCTCAACCCTCAAAAATTACAGCCTCAAATAATTAAAAAGGATTGGTACGAAATCCATTATTGGTCTTCAATTACTCTAGTAAACGAGACAGAATACATGTGAGATACCCGAAATCTTGGTAGTATCTTTCGGCGTTTGCCTGCAGGTAGAGGCAGCCCTGGATGAAACAGATTTCACCAAAGATCTTCTCCTTGTTCTTTACTCTGTCGTTGTTGAGTTCTCTCAAGAGAATGGATTTAGACGTGTCTGAATTGGTCTGAAATGATCTGAAATGGTGATAATGTGGTCAAGATGGTTTGAAAAAGGTGATAAGTGAAGGTAGAAGTTCCTGAAATGGTCGAAAATGGTCTGAAATGGTCTGAAATGGTCTGAAAAAGGTGACATTATGCTCGGGAAAATATGAGAAAGATTGATTGATTGATTGATTGATTGATTGGGTTTTAGATATAATAGAACTAAAAGAAATGCAATACAGTGTTTTCCAAAACTATTCAAACTAAGGGGGCAAAATTTTTGGAAGCCAGAACTAGCAAAAATAAACAAACCATTAATTAAAAAGGTTTCGTACCTCTTTACAAAGTCTTTCAAGCCAAATGACCTAATTTTTCACACCAACTTTGATTAGAATTCAATATTCTGAATTCTTAAATCTGGAGGCTGGTTTGAATCATTTTGAAAAGCACTGTAGCTGAATTAAGATCACATTTTAATGTTATGAGTGAAGATAAATTTATATTTAATTCTCATATTAAATGTTAGATTCTTGAATACGTCTAATACTGTTAGTTACGTTCATTCATGTTCATTCATGTTCATTCGTTGATGGATTCCCAATAAGTGGGGATCCGAGTAGTTATGTAGCTAGCCAGTGAATACCAGTGAATACCAGTGAATACCAGTGAATACCAGTGAATACCAGTGAATACCAGAGAGTGAAGCAGGGAGGTTCAAAGCCATTTCCATGTCACGAGAAAAGGTAAGGTGAATCAATGAGGCCAAGTCACGGGTTAAGGTGCCTTGGATGAGTCATTGGCATTCGTAGGCTCGAAAGATATCTCTAGGGGTCGTGTGTCTACCCATGGCAGGTCTAACATTAAAGGTTTCTTTATAAAAGAAAAACATGATTTTTGAATAATTTATATTTAGATTCAAAATTAAAAATCTTTATTAAAAATTTGGTTAAAAAATATAGAGGGTAGTATTATATTACCTACACTTCTAACTTTTACTCTTAATGGTTTAGAAGATACAATAATAAAATGTTTGTAACCTATAACTAAAAATAAAAAAAAAAAAAAACGATAATTCAATTAAAAAATGGAACTCAAATATCATCTGAATTAGCTTATGTTAGATATTGTTAGATCCACCATAGGCAGGGCCCTCTGCTTATGAAGGTATTATGAAGCCTCTCAGTCCGATTGTTAGATTGTTACAATGGTGATATGGCGTTTGGGCATCTATGCACGAAGTGCTCCGATGGCTCCTTTCGAGGTATTCCAGAATAATACTTCCTATTGTTCTGGTGGAGGGTTTTTCAGTGCCACTTTCTCTCTTCAAAATCCTAAAAGAACCTCTCAGATTCCTCTTTGAGGAACCATCAACGAATACAAGTTTAGGTCAACACACGTTCTAAAGAACATAACAAATGGTGGTTTTTTATTTTTATTTTTATTTTTATTTTTTTTGCTTTGCTTGATTTCCTCACCGCTGGCGGTTTTTTCTCTTCACCTGTCACTCTGATTGACACTTGCATGGATCGAACATTGGTGTAAAGACTATGGTGTTACCCATCATTCCACTTTAAAAAAAGCCTTTTAACTCAGTACAAAATGAAATGCTTTTTAACTCAGTATAAAATGAAAACTGGAAGCTTGGGGCTCGACTTCACTGTTATACACTCATATTCGTCTCCCAACATTCTGTGTCAGTGTCTTTGATCGTTT
Organism: Metschnikowia lochheadii; assembly: GCA_002370915.1. NCBI lineage: Eukaryota > Fungi > Ascomycota > Pichiomycetes > Serinales > Metschnikowiaceae > Metschnikowia > Metschnikowia lochheadii. The sequence goes on along the minus strand of NLAW01001478.1, from coordinate 84,616 downwards.
CCTATTGAGCATTTGAGTGATCACAACTGTCATTTATCTTCCATCTCACGGTGTAGAGATCCTATAAAGCAGGCTTATATAACTTTCCATTAGATGGTTTTTGATTTTTAAAAATGAACGTGGAAGATTTCTTTTATTGTAATTCTTTTATTAGCCAGAAGATCATGGAGATCTTGGAGGTAATGGTGTTTCATTGGCCCCTGAGCCCCCACTTATTCTACACCCTTCTAAAGGAACCATAAGAACTATAAGAGCTATAAGAACTATAAGAACTATAAGAACTATAAGAGCTATAAGAGCTATAAGAACTATAAGAACTATAAGAACTAGAAAACTTTTCAACTGGTGTTTTAGTATATATAATATACAGGGATAAGTAAGTTGTACGTTACTAGACCGAAGTCCTTGGATGGGCCCACGGCCCCTCTTATACTTTTCCACTCGTCTAATGTCTGCACCGTCCTATTGTTCTAAGTTTGAGCAGCCCCATCGCCTAACAGTGGCCTCATACAACATATCCACGAAGTACCTTGCGTCCGTACACGCTAGGTACTCGTTGACAGAACTATAAACAAATAAGAACTATAAATAACTATAGGAAGTTTCAGGAACTATAAGGAAGGAGAAGGTCCTGCGCATGGTCTTGGCTTTGTCTCCAAAGAACTCTACATCGATGTATAATGTACTGTATCCATGCATGTGTATCTCTACCTATCACACTATCTATCCGCTATCTATCCGCTATCTATCCGCTATCTATCCGCTATCTATCCTCTATTTATGATCCTCTATCTATGATCCTCTATCTATGATCCTCTATCTATGACACACGTTCCAGAAAGGCATAAAGATTCAGGGCTTAAGGATTTAGGGCTTAACGATTCAGGGCTTAAAGATATATGACATAAAGATATAGGACTTGAAGATCCAAGAACCACTAAAGAACCACTAAAGAACCACTAAAGAACCACTAAAGAACCACTAAAGAACCACTAAAGAACCACTAAAGAACCACTAAAGAACCAGGAAAAAAACCAGGAAAGTACTCCTTTTCATAAACTGTATCTTTCAAACACCATGTACTAGCAGTCTAGTGAGTTTGACGGGTTGAACGCAATTAGTAGCTTTAACAACTGGTTGAATGACTTTATTGACCGTTTCTTCTTTGAGGTATAAGTCTAGTGGAATGAACGGCTGTATTTTCTAACCTTTTTTTTTTTTTTTTTTCAAATTAACGATGGATACATTCATGGATACATTCATGGATACATTAATAAATGTCCTCGTGAGAAGATATCTATGGAGTTACCAAGGTTAAATATATTGAAGTCAAAGTTTCACAGGGAATATTGAGAAAACATCTTTTGCTATCAGTGTATCGTTGTCGCAGCCACTCTCAAGTGACGTTGGTCATGTGAAGGCCACTTCCCCCACAAATATAAAAGAAAGAAGCCCCTCCTATTCTATAGCACCACCAAGAATATACTGACCACCAAAGATATATTAACCACCAAAAATATATTGACCACCAAGAATATATTAACCACCAAAAGAAGGATATTCAAGGATGTCACATGCAAGAAAGTATTTCATATTTAAAGGGCCGAATCAATATGTCATCCATGTTTATATTCAAAAGTAAGTATAAGTTATGTTATGAGCCACTATGGTATTTGGGTGCAATATTCATTCGTCGATGGTTCTTCAGAAGGAGGAATCGAGCTACTTAAAAAGCTCACCCAAGAACTAATGTTTTTGGTGCCTGGCTATGACACGTTAGAGTCCATATATGACTATGGTATGATATGAATGTAGATTTTTTTTTGTAGTCTAATGTAAGTATTTGTATGTACAAGAAGTCGGATGAGTACAGTGTTGTTCAAAACTTTTCAAACCAGCGCAACAAAATGTTTCAAACCAGTGCAGCAAAATGTTTCAAACCAGTGCGATAATATGCTTCAAACCACACTAGCAAAATTAAACAAACCAATGATTCAAAAAAGTTTCGTAACTCTTGGGACAATCTTTCAAACCAAAAAATGGCATAACATTTCACACCAACTTTCATTAGAATTCAACACTCTGAATTCCTAAATCTAAAGAATCTAAATCTAAAGGATCTAAATCTAAAGGATTGTTTCATATGTTCCACATTTGGGAGTCTTTCAGTACCAATCAAGGGTCAAAACAGACGGATGGAACATGAACTGGTATGAATTTCTATTGGCGAGAGAAAATTGTTTCGGGGGGATAGCGCCCTATTTATATTTTTTGTTCGCAACAACCCCTCATTTGCCACCACTCTGATTTACAGCCCCTCATTTACCACCACTCTGATTTACAGCCCCTCATTTCCGCCACTCTGATTTTTACAGCCATCCGCGCACCGCAACATATAAGAACAGAGACCCCCACCATTGAGACCCATTTTTTTAACCACTCTCTAGGCCATTACTTGTACCATTGTTCAAACCACTAGTTCCATACTATCATGATGTATGTATATATATATACAAAAGCAAATTGCTAGAGTGCGTGAATGATATCTGAAGATATGATTGGTTTGAAGACCTTGTTTGGGGGAATATGTGGATTGGTTTGTTTAATTTTGCTAGTGTGGCTTGAATTGGTTTCCTACGCTGGTATGAACCATTCTGTCTTCTTGGTTTGAATCGGTTTGTTGCCCTGGTTTAAACCATTCTGTCTTCTAGGTTCGAAACCTTTTGTCTCGCTGGTTTGAATACTTTTGAAAAATGATATTATATTCATTTGGAGTTTGAAGTTTGAAGTTTAAAGTTTGAAGTTTGAAGAAAGTGACCACACACATACATCATATTACGGATCTGTTCGAAGATCATGCATCTGTTCGAAGATCATGTATCTGTATGATACAAATTGCTCTTCCACCAAATGTCCACCACTTACTTCTAGGAGTATAACTGCTACTTACTACTGATGATGAAGTAGTACTTACTGCTGATGGTGAAGTAGTAAGTAGTAAGTAGCTAAGGTAGTACTATACTCATGTCCCACTAGAATCACAACTACTACTACTACTACTAAGTACTAAGTACTAATACGTATATGATGGTTCTGGGGTGGTGGGATGGTTATTGGAATACGGGTCCCGAAAACTGCTTCTCTGGTCAATTCTCCTTTTTACTGCTATTTTAAAATTTCAAATTTCAAATTTCAAATTCAAATACGTTAAAATGCCTTGAACTCTTAAGACTCTGAACTCTTAAGTCATTGAACTCTTTAGAGACCCTAAATTCCATTTGACACCTTCGAAACATTTTAAATGCCAACTTCTAAAAGTGGCACGTTCTATCAACTGAAGTAGTTGATGTCGCAGTTTAACAGATTCAACAGGTTAACAGATTCACCAAATTCAACAGTTTAACAGGTTAACAGGTTAACAGGTTAACAGATTCTGCCAATTGAACCAATTGAACCAATTCAACCAAATCAACCAAATCATTCTAAATGAGGATTAAAGACAATTGATCAGCCATTGATCAGCCATTGATCAGCCATTGATCAGCCATTGATCAGCCATTGATCAGCCATTTCCAGGGGAAGGGGATATTGACTTCACAAGATACTTTAGAGGCGTGTGAAGGTTAAGGAGAGTGGAGATCGGGAGTAAACCATCTTGAAGGGAAATCAGAGGGGAATCACACACCAATCCCTTAAGTTTCTTGAGTCTGTGTGCTTCTGAATAAAGCTCTTGTCACGTGTCAATAGAATGTACTGTGTCAGTACCATAATTACACGCTAAAGACGTTTTTCCCACTCTCAAGTGATTCACTCTGCTTTTGAGCAATGTCTCGTGCAATGGCGCAATCTCCTCGTTATTGGCTGCAATAAACATCTGCTATTAAAAACGACCCCTAGTCACTTCACTTTACTTGAGGACACCTGGAACACCATTACTATGGAACAAATCCATATTCAAGCAGAACACTCCTTTTGCAACATTGCAATGGGATTGAAAAAGGCCAAAAAAACATGTGGGTGCTTCTTCTTGAGTACCATTTCGAAGATCTGCTTTAATAGCCATCCACACAGACATCATAGATATAATATCCACAGATCTAGATCGGATTCTTCAGACATGATAGGTCGATAGATATACTTATCATGAATGTAGACGGACTCAAACTAGACTTGAACTCAGACGACATAGACTAGAGTAGACTAGAGTAGACTAGAGTAGACTAGAGTAGACTAGAGTAAACTTTGACTTTAACTCCAATTAAACTCCGACTAAAGTCCGAGTGGAATTAGACTAGACTATTTATCAACAATCTGCGTCACTCACTTCACAGGCCACTTTGTCTTGATTCCAATGGATTCCAAGTCATGCACAAGCTCCTCAGAGTTGGCGGATCCCGGCCCCACAAATTGCTTCATGATCTTAGCCACCAAGGCTGCATCGTTGCTGACCTTAGCTTCGTCTCCATATGTGGGTTTGGGCGCCGCACGCCGTCCCGGTCTCCGTTTCACCACCGGTGCTTCTGTATCTGAGCCTGATGTGGCACGATCGTAGAGCAAACTCTGGAAAATTTGGTGCCGAGCACTCTTACCCTTGTTGCCCGCATCTTTGTTGACTGTTTTGGCTGGAGCATCGCCGGTGATCAATTTGAACTCTTCTTTGGTCACGAGTGGCATGTAATCTTCAACGGTGGCCGAATGTTCATGGCCTTTGTAGACTTTGGTGAAAAGCGATGCATCGAATGTCTTGTTTTGGTCCAAAGGATTGCCTTCTTCACGTGCAATGGCCAGACGAAACTCCTCTTTGATTTCGTTACCGTACTCTTGCTCCACGAATCCACTGTACAACTTTTCACTCTCTCTAGAACGCATATTCTTGGAGTCCGAGTCTGCGGTCCGCGTGGCTGAGTCTAAGATCTGGCGTTGGTGCTCCAAAAAATTCCGGAGTTTTTGGAGCTTGTTGACCATAGTAGCGTTCATGGCCTTGTACAGACGATGAGACGTCTGGTAAAAGTTGAGCACGTTCTTCAACTTCTCGTAATTATACGTTGCTCGAAGCCGGAGCAACTCTTCGTCTCGCTCTGCTTGTCTTCTTTCGGTATAATCACGGAGTTCTGCATCGTCAATCTCTGAAGGGTCATTATTGAACGTGATTTTGCAGTTCTGGAGCGACTGGAGTCGGGCAAGAAGTTGCTGTTTTTTCTGAGCATATAGCTCGGCTCGGTACATTTGCTCGTGGTCTTCAAGATCAGTAACCATTTTGGCCAAAGCTTGTCTTCTTTTACTTCTCTGCACACCACTTGGCATCACAAGGTCTTTGTTGTTGGGAAACTCGAAAGGAGGCACTTCAGCCAGATCAGACTCGACTTCTTCAGTCTTTTTCGATTGTATTTCTGTCTCCTCTAAACTTTCAGATTCTATGCTCTTTTCTGAATCCTCTTCTTCTTTGCCATCCTTGGAGGTTCGCTGCAGTACTTGAAGAGCCCTTATTCTGGAGTCAGACTGTACAACGAGATAATTATCAGGGATTGGCGTGGCAAAGGGGTCCTCCACGGTGGAGGTGTCCACATTGCTGGCATACGCCAAGTAATCAGCAAAAGACGAGTCGTCATCGGAGATGCAAGCAGCGCGTACATCAGGGTCTCGATCTAGATTGGTAATGCGAAGCAATTCGTCGAGCTTACAAGTGTCGAGTCCCTCAGCCATGGCCTGGGAGTGCATATCGTAGATGGATCCAGCAGCACTGGCTAGCACCATATCGACGCGAGGAAGGTTTTTGGATGCTTCGATCCACGAGGCAAAGACCTCATCAGGGATGAGAGGTGCCCGGTCGGCCATAATGGGGTATGGCATGAAGTTTGGAGGGGGAAAAGGCAACGGAGCCATCATGGGACGGGCCACCACCAGAAAAGGGTCCAGGTCATTCTTTTTTTCGGGAGAGTCATCAGGTGAAGGCTTTAGTTCAGGTTCCGTGAGCCTTCTTTTGGGTCGTTTATGGCCCACACCCAGTTTAGCATCTTCTGCATGCAGACTTTCAGTATTTTGATCTGGATTTCGCTCAAACACCTTTTTGGCCTCTGGATGTACGGCTCCATCCGGGTAAACGGTCCAAGGATCGAATTTAAGGCTGGGAAGTGCAGGGTACACGAACGGCACCATGACGCCCGGACTTTCACCATTGGGCAAGTTCAAAAGCGACGCCGGTGGAGGCATCGGCGGCGGGAAGCTCTTGGCCGACATGAGATGCTGTTTGGACTCATGGGGCCCCTTTGGAGCCACGTCACTAAAGAAATCCGCCACAGTGTACGGATCTTCAAGGATGGGGAATGCACCTTGCGGTATACTATGAAGCACCGGCGCATAGTTATGGGAAAGCAGGAGGTGGGGAAGGGGCAAATTCAGAAATACCAGCGGATCGGGTAAATTCGGGAGCACGAACGTCGAGTCGGACGCCGGAGGAGCTCGTGGCAGATCCGAATTCAGGGGTGGCGGGCCAGGATCGACTCGAGGACGCTTAAAAAGACGGGCTAGTTCATGAGGGGTAGGGATATGAGGCATCCGCCGCTTTTGTGGTGGCGACAGCGATAACATAGTAAGAAAAGGGGGGCGAGGTCGGGGCGGGGCTTTTATGGCTCTTATGGTGGGAAGGAAGGAATCAAGGGAAGGGAAGTAAGGGGGCGGAGGGGATGTAGAGAAAGAGGTAGAGGGGAGGAGGAGGGGGGGAAGGAAGTTTCAGGAATGTTTCAGGGAAGTTTCAGATCTGCACGCGGGGGATAACTGCCTGCAGTATATGCAGCCTCTAGCTCTGGATGGGGGGAGGGGGGGGGTGGATAGAAATGGCAACCTGGCTGGAGTAGGTGAGAAAGGTAGTAGTAATGGGTGCAAAAATGGTAGAGGAAAAAAGGGCGTGCGAGCACCGGGGTCCGCGCAGAACATGTCGAGCATAATATATAAATGGACAGCAGTAAACAATCATTATACGAGAATGGAAGTGCACGTGGATAAAACCGAGGTGAAGCAAACAAGACAGATTTAAGTAGAGATGAATTATAAATGAAACATAGATGAAACATAGATGAAACAGAGATGAGACAGAGATGAAACAGAGATGAAACAGAGATGAAACAGAGATGAAACAAAGATGAATTATAAATGAAACAATTATGAAACTTGGATGAAATAATTATGAAACAGTAAATGTTTTAGTATGTACTTCATGAGAATTAGTAGTATTAGACAGTGCAGAGGGTATAGAGTGAAACAATGATAAAACACCAGTTACAAAAAACAGTAATGGCACAATTTCCATAGTATAAATCAGATCATTAAAAAGGTTCTACACCTGTACAAGCTTTGAGAGAAGCAATAAGGTTCGAAAGGATGCACTGGAGGTACGGGGTACGGTAAGTTTTCTAGTGTACTGGTCTTTTGTTGGTGTACTGATGTATTTGGTATATTGATCTTTTTCTTGCACCGCGCAAACCTTGAGAGATTGCGCTCAGTCAACAATGCACACCCGTACACCACAAAAACCCGTAAACCACAAAAAACCCGGCTTTTTTCCGGGACGGGAAGTCGGGGACGGCCCCACCGAGCCGCGCGGCGTGTCCGGCCCAGTCGCACTCCGGAGCCAAAAACAACATCCAAATACACCCACACTAAGAGCATTTCTCCGCAAACTTCTCCCAGCCCCGACGGCCCGAAATTTCTACGCCCTGGCATTGCTTTCCGGCACAAAAGACCCGTTCGTCTCCAAGCCACACATCCGTACACCCGCCGCGTCACTCCCCTCCGTCGTCCGCCCGTCCACCCCTTCTTCCCTTCCCCGCCCTAGCCGCCTCTCTTCCTCACCAGGCGTCTGTTTGCTCTTGCAGTGAAGCTACGTTGTAGCCGAGTAAAGACGGTCAGAGTTATACTTCCTGTATACATTTGGTATTAGTACAAAGGCCACGGAATTACAGCCTTTTTGGTATAAGAACAAAGGGTCTGAATTACAGCCACTTTGGTATACGTACAACGGCACGGAATTACTGCACCTCAGGCTCAAGATTGCTACTCTCCTTACATTGCCAATCAGAAGCTTTCTTGATTCAATACTGTTCTGATAAGGCTCAAAGCAGTGAATCATAATACAGTCTAGACACAATTGACTCTAGTCTAGACATCGATAATTGAACTCGAACAGTCACATCTAGATTTCCTTACCAAACTCAGAATACTCAGTCACCCGAATTAGTGACTATTAAGAAGAGAAAGGTATCAATCAGACTCACTTCGAGGCTTGAAATCGGTCTACTATTCAGTTAAAGTACCCAGTGTGTTCCACAGAGGTACAACTAACTAAACAGAGAAACTCCAGATAGATCCAGACCCAGTCCAGATCTACAGTTCTCTACAGTTACAGTTGTTCTCAGCTACAGTTTTTCTTAGCTACAGCTAGAGGCTCTTTATCTGTTCCAGTTAGCTCTCCAGAAAGCTGATCTACTGCCACTCAGAAGAGTAGATCTACTGTCCAGCCAGTCAAAGTACCAATTTTAAGGTACTTTCCTTTTGTTCCATATCTAATTGATCAGTACAATGGCACCCAAGAAAAGCAATACGGCGACGTTTGCGCCCAAGGAAATGGTGCTTGCGAAAATGACGGGATTCCCCGCGTGGCCGCTGTTTGTGATGCCGCCCGAAATGATTCCCGGGGCCATCATGAAGGCAAAGAAGAAAACCACCAATATGTGTGTGATCTTCATCCCCGATGGTGATTTCAACTGGATGAACGAGAAATCGCTTGAGCCCTTGACTCCAGAGAAGCTCAGCCTAAAAATCAGCAAAATCCCTAAAGATAAGTTGAAGCCACGGCCCAAAACTAAGTCTGGACGCACCACCAATGTGGCCGAGGCTTTAGTGGCTGCAAATAACTTGGAATTTGATGATTTCATGGACGAATTGAACAAGAACATGCAGGAATCCAGCGAAGAAATGGATAATGACGATGATGAAATAGAAGAAGGCGAGATAGAAAACGAAGATGAAGAGATAGAACAAGATGCAGCTCAAGACATTCACGAGGATCACGAAAACAATAATGACAATGGAAACCGGCCTGCTCGACATTCCAAAGACGAGTCTGGCGACTCTCTGATAGAGGATGGAGACCGGAGGAAAAGACGGACCAGGGCTGAAACCCCACTACAGTCCAAACGAGCCCGAAACAACAAAAACGGCACGGAGTTGGAGTCTAAAGCAGATAAGAGCAACTCCGCGATCGATTTGGCCAAAAGCAGTTTAGCCGGGACTGATTTAGCCGGGACCGAATTAGCAGGGTCTGATTTGACCAATACCTCCAATTTGGTGCCGTCAGATTTGGACAAAGCAGACGAAAGAGGCAAAAACGGCGATTCCCCCCGCTCCATGTCGGAAAAAGACCGGCAGCACCAGCTCTGGCTCTGCCGAATCAAGCTACAACGATCGCTCATCCAGCGAAACCAGCCTGTGACCCCCAAAGACCCCACGCGGTACCCTGCACCCACAGTGGACGAGTTACTGGTGGCACGCATCATTCTCAACCGGCTCGCGGATTTCCCAGTCAATGTGGAGCTTCTCAAGGAAACTAAAATCCACAAGGTCTTACGGTGTATCCTCAAGTACGAGGACTTGGAGTACCCCGACAGTTTCCGGTTGCACGAGAAGTGCAACGAGCTTTTGGACAAGTGGCAGCAGTTGATCGACAACCTCAAGCAGGAAAAGAATCGGTCTCGCGTGGGTAGCCAGGCGCCGGAGGACTCGGAAGTGTCGGGCCTCGAAGTCAAGAAGGACTTTGGAAAGGTCGAGGTTTAAGAGACAGAAGAGTCAGACGAGTCAAAAGACAAGTCTATTCAGAGAGTCAGCAGTCCGAAGACAGAAGAATCCGAAGACAAGTCTATTCAGAGAGTCAGCAGTCCGAAGACAGAAGAATCCGAAGACAAGTCTATTCAGAGAGTCAGAAGGGTCCAAAGCGACCAGTTTAATTTCAGCAGACTCAGAGGAGACGGATGTAATAGTCAGAGAGCCAGACCGACAGAAGAGACCGGCCGATAGACAGAAGAGATAGGTCTGAACAAATAGTCAGAAAAGTCAGAAGAGATAGGTCCAAGGAGTCATACGTGAATCCGACCAGAATCAAAAGACTTACGAGACAGATCTGATGGTCAATAGGCCGATCAGAAGAGTCAGAACAGATAATCAAAAGACAACAATGTGTGTGTCAGAAGAGACAGGCAGAATATCGGAGGTCTAGTGATTTAGATGAGTCAAAAGAGTAAGGGACAGGAATCCGACAGTCTAAAGATGGTCAGATGAGGAAGAATCAGTGACCTTTGAGGAATCAGTGACCAAAACGAGTCAAAGTATAGGACAAGTCAGATTTAAAGACGTCACGAGATAATTGGAACGGTGGTAGTTAGAATGGTAGTAGTTAGAACGGTAGAACAGTGATAGTCAGAACACTTAGAATAAACAGGCAGAAGATAAACGGTTCCATATCCATGATGATGTACTTGTGGCCCATATCCATAATGATATACGTGTGGTCCATACCACATAACCTTCTTTTCTCAAAATCACACAATGTATATAGTATAGAATTAGTACCCTTCTTAAACCCAATGGTTCGAATTAAAATCCCCACCTTCCAGTTGTCAATTCTAATGAACCTCAAGCTTTGTCCAGAAGCCATGAACCAACAGAAACTCGGGAAGTAAAAAAACAAGATGGGAAGAAGATTGATGGAAAAGGAAGTGGGGCTGGAAATGGAACTGGAACTGGAAAAGGAACTGCAAAAGGAACTAAAAAAGGAACTGAAAATGGAGCTCTGGCTGGAACAGAATAATTAGTGAATCATCATCCCAGCAGTAAGGTGGATTGGTAGTAAGAGTACCTTAGACGTAGCAGTATTGGTAGCTAATGCTAGTTTTGGTTTATCATATGATATCTCAGAATATGGTAGTAGTAGAAGCACAACCCAGGAATATTGGTAATGATTTCCTGTGCTATAAGTATCATTAAGTATCATTGAGTATAGTGATGGATTCCATGACACCTTAATAGCAAAAGAAATAAATTTCCATCAATAGTGAATTCCATAAGGTTGGTATTAGTTTTTGGTACCATTATAATCAAGCGAAGTTTATCCCTGAATACCTTAGAAATAGTAGCATCGGTAGTATTTGTAGTTAGTAGTATTTGTAGTTGGTAATAATATATCTCACAGATGGGCTTGTCAATGAAACGAATTTTTCCAGGGTCATCTAGTTCTTGGAAAGGATTGAAATTCCAAGAAAGAAGCAAGCTAATACATACCATGATAAGCTTTAGGACCAATACGTTCAATGTATGGACTAACAGTAAATGGGTTCAGCCAAGTCCTTACATTCCTAACTGTGTTCTGGAATATTCTGAAAGGTTAGTATAGTTGGAGCACACACTCATTTAATAGTAGGAACTCCCACTCATTTAATGGCAGAAACTCACCCAATCGGTTAATAGTAGGAACTCACTGTACTATGATGGTCCTTTCAAAGATGCCAGAACTATTTTGGAGAAGAGATTTTTTTGATGCCACGTTTCTCTCAAAGTTAAATGAGCCTCTCCAATTACTCCTTTGAGTAACCACAAACGAACAAAATAGATAACTTAGTACACAAAGTTCAACAAGAATCTAATACTAACCCAGTCACTTGATAGTAGGAAGAATTCGCACAGTCGGTGAGTAGTAGGAACTCCCAGTCACTTAATATTAGGAACTCTTCCAGTCGGTTAATACTAGAGTACTTGCTATTTTAGTATAATAGGGGGAACTCTTCCAGTCAGTTAGTAGTAGGCACTCCCAGTCAGTTAATAGGGGGAACTCCCAGTCAATCAATAGTAGGAACTGGCACAGTCGGTTAGTAGTAGGAACTCCCAGTCAATTAATAGTAGGAACTCCCAGTCAATTAATAGTAGGAGCCCACCCATTCAATCAATAGTAGGGACCCACACATTCAGTTAATACCAGAGTGCTTGATATCTTAGTATAATAGGAGGTATTGGAATATCAGGAATAAATAATTATTGCTTGGAATGCGGAGGGGAGGGGGGGATTCGCCTCCTTATATATTTTCGCAGCACACCGCTCTCCTGCATGGCTGGTGGCTGCAAATAAACTGGGGGGGGGGGGGGGGGGGGGG